>OENT01000414.1:0-23061 GCA_900239685.1 Rotaria macrura | reverse complement strand
GTATTTTAATCATTTCTGTATAAAATCGAAAGGGAGAAGATAACATCAAAAGGATAACACAATTAAGAGGGAGGAGAAGAGAGAAGGTGAGAAGTGGACACTCTATGCCAGAAAGACGATTGCGAAAGATAGATAAAAGGAAATAAGCCGCTCTTAGCAACATATCAACCAATATGGCCACTATTTTATACATAAGCGTGGCCATCTCTTCTTCGCGAATAAGTCTCATTCAAATAAAAAAAGTCATGATTTGCTTTGACGAGATGAAACGGGAAGCGTCTGTATGAAAGATTCGAGCCAAGTTTTTAGAATGTGTCGCAACAAGTTGCTGAAGCGAAGTCTCAGTCAATTGAACGTAAAATTAAATCGTTTTTATTCGTAAATTCTATTAGAATCTTTCCATTCAAAGCGGTGCGTATGGAATGGTTCCGTTGTTGTATGAATCGATTACTATAAAATGACAAAAGCAGTGAGACGCAACCGAATTCACAATGATCTGCAATACTATTACAAAAAAATAAATCGACGAATCTAGAATGATGAATGTCTTTCCTTTCATACGTGAACTAATATTAGATTACTGATCTATATCATGGTAGACGTCGTTATCGTGTGAAACTCTACGTGAGAGAATCAAATTGCATTCGCTTTTTAGTTCATCGGTTGAAAATCGTGTAGTTCATGATTCTGATCTATTGTTGTACATACATCGATACTTTTTCTAACTTAGAACAGTTTCTCATTGAATTAACTGATATACTTGACTGTAATGAAGAATTGGGGACAGAAAAAAAAGTACGATCGAAAGACAACTTTGAATAGTTGCTATTTCAATCTATATCGACATAAAACATTCCCTACATGAGGACGCAATGTTACATGTTATTATTTCATATTCTGTGATGACATCCACTCTTTCGTGTCGCTGATACATGCTCGAAAGTTGAAATGAAATACTAAGCGTTGAAGTGACTGCATACGCGTTGTTTTGAATGATTTTGATTTGTCTAGACAGATAGTTGTTGACCACCATCACTTTGTAACTACAATGGCATAATGTAAGGATACGATGTGTATTCACAGCTGACATAGGTGATCCTACCCATCGCCCATAATTAAACATAATTGAGGATATAAGAACGATCTTTCTTAAGCATAATATCCGCTATTGAATTTAGAATTTTTCACATCGATTATTTCTGTTTTCAAAATTGTCAACTTATCCACTAATTGATTTAGTTTTCTGAAGTATATTCTAAAATCAGACTTTGTTTTCTTTTCGATTCATATCATAATAATAACTTTGCAACAAAATTGCGTCGGCATTTCTCAGTAAATATTATCAAACTGAATAACGAACTCAATGCACAAGTCTTGCTGTGATAAACATATTGAAAATTTAACGAACAGTTCAACTCATTTCGAGTAAAGATAATTTCAAATAAGGAGTTTTTGATAGTTTCAATGTTCTAGATTTTTATGATACATATAGTGTAGGTTGAGAAGACGACATGCTTATTGCGAACAATCAATATTGAAACACTTTATTCACTGACATCACAACAAGTAGATTAAGTCAACAGTAATAACAATAAAAAATTATCTGAATGTCTTGGGCTAATGAATTTGTATATTATAATCGTTCTCTTCTTATCTTAAAATAAAAGAATATAAATGTCCCCATTGACACAACATGTAAAAATGCTAACTAGACCGATAAATTAGAATGTTTTAATGCAATTAGATGAATGAATATCAATCATTCTGACACGAATCGATGTTTTCATAATTTACGAGTTGTCTCAAATCATATAAAATTGATGAGAAACTCTCTAGCGCCATATCGGCAACCCTACGCCAACGTAGAAAACGTATGCCAAATTGGTTGAATTTATGATCACCCAAATCAGTTCATCAAATTTGATTCTCTGTCTTGTCAAATCTATCAACAAAAACAACCATAAAGCGTCATAAAACGATATCTTAATATGTTCTGTTCGTATTTTGAAACCACTCGAAAATATTATAAATATCCTAAGAATTATCACGATTGTAAAAGTAAAACGTTTGATTACTGATAAATTGTGCTGTGTTTCTACGTATTCTGCTATCATCGATCATTTATTAAAATTCAACAGCATGGCTTTACAATTATTTGTTTTGCTTCTCATCTTCGGTGGTACTGTCGGCTACAGAATTGCAGGTGATCAGTGTCCACTTCCATCAAGTCTAAAGGCTAATTATGACTTCAGCTGGAGTTCTAAAGCTGGAGAATGGTCGAATACTCAAACCAAAGCGAGTTATATTATGCTTGCATTATCATGGTAAATTGACTTGAGATTTCGTGTGAATTCCTTGTTTTTAAAGTACGACGATTGTTTTTGATCATCACATCAAATCAATCAGATTAATGCAGTTGTTCTGCGGGCAAGTTCCTTAGTAATATTTGCAAGCCACATTGTCATGTCTAGAATTTTCACCATCTGGGATAGATTTTTCTGGCTTAAAAATAATCTGACAGTTCCTATCTCTAAGAAGTTTGGCTTTCTGCTCGTCGAAACACCAAAAACTGGCGTATTTAAGTAAAGTTAATTGGTCCCGACAGTTCTGTCAGAAAATTATTCGCTAGAAATTTAAGTTTTGCATTTTAAACAGAAGAAATCAGTATATTTGCATATGAATACATCTGTTTACAAATGAATCTATTGGTTTTCTCAGGAGTCCATCATTTTGTGCAACACTTTCTCAAGCAAATCGGGATAAAAGATTTCAATGTCTTCCAAGTAATGGATTCGGTTTGATTGTTCACGGTTTATGGCCTCAAGCAGCCAATGCCGCCAATGTGAAGGCTCATCCAAGAAATTGTCGTGATGAACCCCAGTTGAACAACACATTTGTTAAAAGATATTTCTGCATTATGCCTGATGAAGATCTTGTTCAAGGAGAGTGGGAAAAACATGGTAAGCAAACGAAATTTTCGGTTCTCATATTTCTAAATATAGATGTCACTTCGTTAGTGTAAGAATTAATTGTGTTTTTTACGCCAAAAAAGCTTTCCTTTACTTCTACTGCAGAGTATTGCTTTCAGAAATATCTCATTTATATGACTGGGAAGTATGTTTGCCAAGCTATTGAATAGAGTGTGTTTAAATTATCAAACCATATTTTATTCGACTTCAATGTCTCGTTTTAGGTACGTGTTACTATTCAACAGCAGTGGATTATTACACGGTCACAGAAAATCTATTCACAGCCCTTCAATTACCAGATTATAATCTTTTAAACACTGGATCGGCAACTGCAATTAAAAATGAATTTCTGTTACTTAACAAACCAAAACTCCCTGCATCAGCAGTTCAAATAGATATGAATGCAAGTGGCCGTCTGAAAGAAGTCAAAATATGTTACGACTTACAATATGAATTCGCCGCCTGTGCTTGACTTGAATTCATCATGTCTAAAAACATCAGCTCTTCATTGAAATAATAAAAACTTTCTCGAAGTAATTCACTGAGTAGTTATTCTTCATTTCGATAGTTTTTCCGCCAATTTTGCCTTACTATCGACTAGGAAGTAGTCATTATTTAGTTGTTTCATAGAATTATGGTATTTTGAGTGTATATATTTTGGATTTAGCGAAGCGATTTACACCACTAGAAATCTCGTAGTTGGACTAGATATTTACTCACACTTTAGACTACCTTGTGTCATTCTTAGAAATGGTGTTCTAAACTTTGTCTTTGCTTTAGATTCTAGTGAGAAACACATTTTTGGTTTCCGTTTCCGATTACTACGGGAAATGGAACTGGAAGATATGGGTATAAGTCTTTCCCACAAGATTCTATTTTACTGCTTGAACTCTGAAGACAGCTGTTAGTGCTCTGCGAGACCACGATAGTTCTTGATATGTGAGCTGGTACACGAATGTTCAGTTCATGAACTCTAGACCTATCACATTTTTAGTAAAAAATAGTAATATGGAAAAAAGAATTATCAATCGCTTGAAGCGGTTTAGTGCATTTACTCATGGAAACTCCTTTTATAGGTTTGTTTTGTTTGGCTTCATGTTTCTTTGATGGAAAAAAATGTTACTAGAAGTTGTGTTTTTATTAGAGTAGTAAAGTTTATTTCTGAGTTTGTTCATTTGAAACCAATTGTACATTTGTAAATTACTTCGTTTGATTTTATATGTGTTCCGATTTCTAATTCAAACAATTACTCACCAGTACATTTAATTACTAACGTGTCAATTGCGAGTTATTTAATTATGAGACAATCTTAAGAAGTGAGTCTTCTTACGATGGAAGTCATTGAACGCGAATTCGATTCATATATTGGTAAATATTTTAAGTAGATATTATAATGATATGCGTGACATAGAATGTAGATAGAAGTCTATTTTTAGATGTTTCCTTTAAATGCTTCTTTCATATGGTGACCTCTGAGTATAACTATCGATTGAGAAGTGAACAAGTCCTAAGAGATTATTTTTTTCGTTCAAATATCTCTATCGCTTTGTATTAATATTCCAGTTGAAATGATCATTTACTAATCATAGTCAATCCTACTGGCAAAACACAATATTGACCGCAAGAATAATTTAAAACAATAATATCCGTATGAACAAAACATTTAGCGTGTTAACGTGAGATTTTAATTAGGCAAAAATATTAAATCTTTAACTCTAATCCATTTCCTGAGGATTTTTAAAGTAGCAATAAAGACGTGACAAATTCAGTGTCTTGTTATTCGATGTGCAGAAGTTCGGATTCAATTTATGCGTGAATTTCGGCTTAATTTTTATCTGAAATGAGTTACAGCTATTAAAACTGCATAAGAAATTCTCCAGAACGAAGAAAAGAATTGGAAGACCCTCTAAATCAACATGAAAGAAATTGATATCGATGTAGGTTTTGTTTTTAATTTTTGGATTCAGTGCCAATCAAGCGTAAAGTTCAATTGAAACACATGCAAATTCAAATCGAAACGATAGATATAATCATCGATCTGAATTCAAACGAAATCCAAATCCAGAAAATAAATTCAAATCTGTAATATTAACTTCGCAATACTGAAATTCAGTCGAGATTAGTTATACTCTACATGAGTAAACATAATTAGCTCAATAAAAGATGAAGTGACTAATGAATTTTCATTTTGCTTATTATGCCAATCATTTTCATCATTGGCTTACGCATCAGTAATATTGGGTAGATCGATTGCTTGATTTCTAATGCATGATGCAAGAAAGAAAGCTGAATTTCTTCGGCTAAAATTTATTAATCATTTCTTCTACCAAAGTCGAGCAATATAGCCTTATCATTATAAAACTACGATCCGAATACGCTCCACAAAGACGTGCGGAACACGGATGGCGGCACCGTACGCGAGGGCCATCCTTACCTCAGTGCCACGTATGACTCATACATTGGACGACCGCCGCGCTCGGGATATTATGGGTACGGAACGAATGTGGCCGCTCTCCGTGGCTTCTTTTTTGCTGAGACGGCCGCCCGACTGCCGTTTGCCGATGTTAAAAGTTTAAATCTCTCGAGTTTGGCATAGAAAAGTGAATTCAACTTTAACATTTATCTAAAGGCGCTGGCAATCCATCGCTCCCTTCTCATCCTTTCGAGTCTGTCTGGCAAACATACAGATAAATACTCAGACATTTTTGTCTCTAAATCATTTCCTTTTTTTGTTGTTTTGAGATCAAAGCACAACAGTTATCGTCACCGACAAAGTGAATAAATATACGAGTTAGAACGAGAATGCACATATAGAAGAAAGAAATTGAGAATCAACAGTAACCAATTCGCCAGCGAATGATATAAAACAAAATCGATTTGATTATAACTATTGAAAACATTTCCCTTTGAGAGAATGCTTTGAAGAAATGCATAGATGAATAAAATTGAAAATTCATACAGAAAAAAGCATGATTCTCTCTAATTCTCGATTATTAATAAACTCTTGAATTTTATTTGACGAAACGGTTATATTCTTTTATAAAAAAAAAGAGTAATTTTGTTTTTCTATCAAACAATGTAAACGAATTGATGGACTCATTTAGTATCGTCTATTGTTAGATTATTTTATAGCATGAAATCAAATAAATATTGTAACGATGATTCGATCTAAAGAAAAACGTTTCCATGTTCAATATGATACTAATTGTGATCATTCACAATTTGATTGAAACAGGGTTCATTCGGTTCGAACTTTAATTTTGTTGAGATCAATGCTATCTATTCTCATAGAAAAACATTTTCCCTTTATTAATTAGAATTATTGATTGTTTCAAAACATTTTGTGGAATTCACGTTCATGTTTGAAGAATAGAGTTGGTGAAAGTTTCGAATAGAACGGTTTTGACTCATGATTTCTCCACTTATTGGAGATATGAACAACCCGGATAAAATTATGGGTATACGTTATATGTAACCTTATTCACCATCTCATTCAATGCTTTTTATACTGAAAGTGTAAAACCAAGAAAAGAAAAGAATTGAGAAAATGAAACAGAACTAGCGATAAACGATAAATAGGAACAATGCAAGCAGAAATTGGGACGCATCCGGTGGAAAAGACGAAAGCAGTTTCTATTCTGTATTAGTAATATAATCAAGCTAAAAAAATCAGTGAGTTGTACATTTTATTTAGCCACAAAGGGTTGCTCTAAAAACCTTTTTGTGTACTCAAAAAGTGAGTACACTACTAAAATCGGTCAGTGTGTCCGTCCGGCCGTCCGTTTATTCGATAACTCTTCACAATTACATTCGATTGAGTTGAAATTTTGTGCACAGAATTTTCTCATCAATATCTAGGCCAGGTGCGAAGATGAGAACGATCCGTCGAGAAATGGCTGAGTTATTGAAAAAATTGTCATTTTTCACCAAACAATCCCTGAGGTGGGGTACAGGGATTTTTTCAAAAAAAACTTTTTTCTCAGAATTATCCACAACTTATGCAAAGTGACTCAGTTTTTAACGCTGATTCCGAATCTGATATTAGTTTTGAACCAAATCGAGCTTTCTAAAAGAACATCGCGAAAAAAAGGTCTCGAAATAAACAAAAACTGCATCCCGAAACTAAATTGTCTAGATATACAATGGTTTGCAAAAAAACTTGGAACACTCTAAGTGCATAAATATTTCGATATTTTAAAGATTCTCTGGCGCCTTTATTTTGTTGTTATTATATATTTATCTTTACCATAGTGTCCACTAAAATTATTCGTACGTTTGATTGATTTTAATTTTTTCGTTCTTTAAATATCAGTTGCTATGGTAAAGATAAGTAACTTAAAATCACATCATATATCTGTATTACATTATTGGAACATGGGAGCTCGTTCTGCCAGAAAAATCCATCGTGATACGAAGATACCATTGTCTACAATTAGTTACCAATTGAAAAAACTCCGAACTCAAGGTTCGTTACAACATCGAGCAGGCAAGGGTCGAAAACGTAAAATTGGCGCCAAAGATAGTAGAGTATTAGGCCAATTTATTAGACGAAATAACGAACTTGCGTTGGATGAATTGGCTGAAAAACTACAAGATCAATGTAAATTAACTGTTTCCACAAGCACAATATCACGCCATTTACATCGTCTTGAATATAAAAATTGCTTACCATTCAATACCCCAATGCTAACACAGGAGCATAAAGAACGTCGAATTCAATGGGTAAAACAGCATTTAAATGATGATTGGCAATCTACAGTATTCACCGACGAAAGTTCATTTCAATTGTTTAGAAATACTATGCGTCGGTGGTCGAAATATCCAAACGAAAAAAAAAAGAGTTCCGAAGAATCGACAAAAAGTTCATGTTTGGGGTTCTATTAGTTATTGTGGAAGAGTTGGTTTTCACTCTTTTCAAAATATTATGGATAGTGATTATTACATTGAAATATTAGAAAACAACTTGCTTCTGAATGCTAAGCATCAATTCAAAACTAAATGGCGATTGCAGCAAGATAACGACCCCAAGCATAGGTCTTCAAAAACTGAAAGGTGGTTGGCTGAGAATGTTCCAGCTGTTATGGACTGGCCATCGAATAGCCCTGATCTCAATCCGATTGAAAACATTTGGAACATCATGAAACATCGGATTGAGAAAAGAAAACCAACAAATATTAATGAGTTAAAGATTTGTATCGATGAAGAGTGGAAAAACATTAAAAAAAACGTTATAATCAATTTGATCAACAGCATGAAAAACAGATGTCTCTTGGTTATTGAGTCCAACGGAGAACGAATCGAATATTGAACTACATATTGTAAAACTGTATACTAGTATACAATAAACAAAGAAACCCTTTTTTGAAAGAAGTTTAACAAGGCTTGAAAACTAGCTTAACATTTGTTCCAAGTTTTTTTGCAAACCATTGTATCTCAGTTGGCCAGTAGTGTTGGGATTTACCAAATACCTGGTTCTGTAGCTATTTAAAAGGACTATCGAAAGGTAAAAACCCGAAGTCAATAGATATTAATATTGACCAAACCATCCCTGAGGAGAGGGGGATACAGGGATTTTTTCAAAAAAACTTTTTTCTCAGAATTATCCACAACGTATAAAAATCGACTCACTTTTTAACGCTGATTCCGAATCTGATATTAGTTTTGAACCAAATCGAGTTTTCTAACAAAACATTGGCTGCAAAAAGGTCTCAAATGCACAAAAACTGCATCTAGAAACAAAATTGTCTAGATATGTCTGAGATGATCAGTAGTTTTGGAGTTTCCCAAAAAGGTTTACCAAGATACTTCATCCGTGCACACATTCTAGGATGACTGATTTGTCTCATTCACGTTTTGAAGTACACATAACTCTCGGACATAAGTCCGAAGTTTCCGCATTTATTTAATATGATGTCGTCATGAGAAACATTGTGATTTCTAAAAAATAAAATCAATATAATTTCTAAATCTATTAGTTGTTCTCATAAATTTTATATTTAGATTACGATCAAAGATTAATTTATTATAAATATGAAAAAGAATGACATTGTTCGGACAGTGGCGTAGAAAAAATAGCGGATAACTCTGCTAAACTTTGCAGTGATCTATACTTACACAAAAACAATTCGGAAGGACAACTTTCGACTTTAGTATACTTTGAATAATCGACTTATGAAATAAAATTAATCATACTGCTTAATTTCATGCGTATTCATCAGTCTATCCCAAAGAGTTAAAAAACTTCCATAGTTCATTTTAGCATATTGATGATGATAATCATGTTGTAATGTGCCGGATAGTAGCCATGGAAAATAATACTGAGGACTTATATATGGCAAATTATAACCTGAATGAGCATTAATGGTTTGATAGACACGAATAAATACCCATAAACATATTGTAAATAAATGTTTTTCTTCGAGAATCATCGGTGCAAGCCAAACAGCAAGCTGATTTTGTAACAATGATTCCCACGGATCAGCCAAAACGAAAACAACGCCTGTTGGCTGTTTAAATATATGATGTTTTTTATGAATAGTTTTGTACAACCAGCGTGTATGAAACAGGTAATGTGTCCAGAAAAACAGAAAATCTTCACTTAATATAAATAAAATAATTTGCCATGTTATTGTAAACAACGATGGAATCGATGAACGTACAGAAACATGACCAAAATAATTTAGTAAACGATACAACAATGGTACAGCAATTATCAACGACAGTTGATGTTTTATTGTTCCTTCTTTCATCTGTTGAACAATATCGGGTTGAAAGCGAAGCTTTTGTTTGCGTTTTTGTATTCGATATTTATCAATTGACGGTATATCATGATATTCTATGTAAATAAGAAATAAATTATATAGCCAAAACACAGTTTGAAATGTAATGTAAATACAAACAGTTGATGTTAACCATTCGGATGAATAAAAATATCGATCACATAGAAAGCTTAAATATGATGATGAAGATTCAGCTGTTTCTGATGTTTTTGTTAAATTCATGTCTTTCCACTTATTATCACAATTATTATGCGCATAAAATATTTTTACATCGTTATCTTTTGTTTGCTCGTTTATTTAGAAATGATCACGTGTAAATTTTATCTTTCCATGTTGATCTAAACCAGTAGGGATGACTATTCAAAATGATTCTTAATTGATCCTATTTAACCCGTTCAAATAGCTATGCCTATCTGCTTTTACTTTAATATTTACATCAAACACCACTTTATTAAAACTTTATGTTGCTTTGGCACAAATTTTAAGATGATCGGTTGTCACTGAGTTGGATATTGACTAACTGGAAAAAATTACACATCCCTCATAGTTAAAAACATTCTAGAGACGTCTCATATTGAGACAAACATCATATTTGCTCTGTACGAAAGTATTGCTCAAAGATTGCTGAACCGTAGAGTGTGGACAAGTGCCTTTTGGCAAAAAAACAAATACTCATTGATATTTCATCTTGCTTATGAAATGATCTATTTTTATAGTGGAAGCGATCAATAAGCCGTTCAGGTGGCTCTCATTTATACTGGCAATGCTCATTCGTTTTACTCGAACATAGTGCTAAAACATTTTCCTCACCTTTTTCGGGCACGACACTGAATGTGTACAAGCATGAATCTTTGTATGATAGAACATTCACAGTCAGGATGAACGGTGCATAAATCTGCTGCAAACTGTAATATCGCAGATCAGAATCGAATAAAAAATGATCCTCATGGATTCTATTGCGCACTGAATATGAAAAATCGATGAGAATGTCTTTCTTACATCCATGTACTCTTTGGTAAAATCTCATCTATATGTGTCAGTGTTCAATCTCCGATCCACCTTGACCAATCAGAATCGCTCGCTTTGAACTAGTCCAATGCTGGATTCGAAGTAAATTTTTCATTAAAACTACAACGAGCCTCTTGATAGATATTTAATTCGAACTGCTTTTATGAAATCATGTTGAAACAGTAATATCTCTAATGTTGCAATCTTCAATAAAGAAATTAAAGTAGAATTTGTAGTTTTTTCTATCAATATTTACAAAGGACTATATTTTTATTAAAGGCTATCAATAGGTCTAGAAAATTTAACTTTGTTTCTTCATTTATTATTGCTATATCTGAGGCACCGCTATTTCAATATGGTTCCACAAAAAGACTTCGAATCCAATGTCTATCAAGAGGCTGATTGGAGTTTTAACCAAAACATTTCTCCCGCGATTTAAAGCTAGACTACAGTTCAAAGTGAGCGATCTACATATATTGGCCTAGGCGGATCTGATAATTGAATTGAATCCGAAATTCGACGCTGATATGTATAATACATACAGATATATTGATACTTAGTCGCGGAAAAGTAAGTTTTGCGTTACCACGCCTTTTTCTTAGACTCGTCACATAAAACTAACAAGTGATATTTCTGTCAATTCGATATTCTCTATTATTCGTATTAATCAAAACAATACAATCATTGTGCATAGTACATGTTGATCAATAATACTAACTATTTCTTCTGTTCTAGAATCTATATGAAAAATCTTAAACTAATACAGAAAACAAAAATTGCAATAAGAAAAAATCACATTGCGGTGCGTAGTCACACTTTTTGATCATCAATGGTTGTAATGCTCATTGCAACATGTCACGACCCCACTGAATAATGGTTTGAATATCAGGTACTGGTTGCACAATGGTTCCAATGTCCAATCCGTATGACTGCCATTGCTCTAAATTGAGATTTACACTACTACCGTTAACTATGCATGTAAATGCTACTTCGGTACCGAATGGTACATAGATTTTGTTAAAAGCTAAATAGGGTACAAACAGATCCGCTGTATTGCAATACCAGATGTTGTATGGCACTGGACTTTTATACAGTGTACAAGTGTTATTTATCCAAATTTCATTCCAACCACTAGACCCCCGAGAGGGCGCTTGATCTGCAATACATACACCGGTACCCTGACTCGATTTCGTATCAGGATACACATAAATTTCATGATGGTCGAATTTAGAATGGCCCAAATAATTTTTCTTACCACCATACACTTGGAAATTATAACTATCTTCATAAAAACAACTGCCGTCATCATGATCGATGGGATAAAAAGAATTGTAGTTATTGAACAGAGTATTGTGATGAATATAACTCTCATGTTGCCAAAGTGATGGTAACCCTGGTTTTACGGCATCACTTAAAAATGGCTGTCGATCCCATGTGTTGATAGGTCCGTGATCACTTGTTTCCCGGACAGTATTGAATATGACGTTCCAGCTAACAGTATGATTACCATAGAAACCATCATTGATATTGATTGCCGCTCGTGGTATATTGAACATAAGATTTCCAATCACAGACACACTACGACTGACAGCAACGAATACAGGTGATGATTGTTTAATATAAATGCCAGTTTCATGTATGAGATTTGATTGTATGAGTGTAAAGGCAGGTTGACTTGCCACACTAAAACCATCGATTCCATTTGTACTGCCAACAAGAATGATAGCCGAATCGGCTAACCATACGAATTCATTCAACGTGATCGATGTAGCATAGTTATAATCGATCAAAGCCATTCCATTGCTACCCAATTGTGTAAATACATTGTGTGTAATAGTGATGTGTTTCGTATTTGTCATAAATAGGGTACCTCCTCGATGAACAGACCAATCACCCCCACTCGGTACCATGTAATCTCTCATATAGGTATGACTCGTATGTGCCAATGTTAAACCTTGAATGAGCACATTTTCAACTGAATCTTGAACATTACTGCCACTAATAGAGATGAGACATGGTATTTGACTAGCCACGAAAACTTGAGGCATACTTTCGTTTGGCATGAAATAGAGTGTTCGAGTATCTTTGTCTAGAAACCATTCATTGGGCGAATCGAGTTCTTCGAAAATGTTTGCAACATAAAATGCACCGCCACTACCAGAGCCGCGTGCCT
Organism: Rotaria macrura; assembly: GCA_900239685.1. NCBI lineage: Eukaryota > Metazoa > Rotifera > Eurotatoria > Philodinida > Philodinidae > Rotaria > Rotaria macrura. Next base: position 10,132 of record OENT01000414.1, on the reverse strand, counting down.
CTTGAAAGCCTCCTCGTCCGAATACGATAGTATTTTCCGTACTATTGATCGATGCTATTTCAAATACCCAACTACCCCAATAACCAGAATGAAATGCATGCACAAAACCAGTCGTAGGCTTACTCCAATTACTAATATGAGGTAATGCACCATTTTTGACGACAAGACCACGAGGGACGACGTAATTATTGCCTTGTGGCGGTGAATCCGTACTCCAAAAATTAGTCGATGGATTAAAAACAGAAGCACCTCCACCTAGACCAAGTTGATAATTCGTGAACACTGTACCATTTCGATAAGGTTCCTGTACATGAATTTCCACGCTTTTATTGAACATCGGCGGAAGCCATCTGTTTGCATCGTAAGAAAAGCCGGGATCTTTTGCATACAAACCTTGTGTAGAAGGATCACCATTCGGATATTTAGCAACAATCGCTCTTCTACCATCAACATAGAGCTCATTGAATTGTTCAAGATTGATATACGATGGTATTTGAGCTTTCATTATTAGACCGCCATCTAATGTTTTGGCGTAAGTCGACCATCGTAAATTTAGTAATGTACCACCACTCAATATAACTTGTTCATCTTGATAGTTTTCAATAACAAGATTACTATCATTTGTTGTTAATGCAATTGCACCAATTTGACTGCTCGTCGTAGTAGCATTTGTACCTAAATAGTAGGTTCCTCCACGTATAATGATACATAATGTTTTATCACTTCGATGAATAGTACGCAGAACACGTGAATGAGCTAAGGCTGCTTGAACAGTTTTCATTGGCCGTTCGAATGTTCCATCGAATAGATCATTCCCTTTCGAATCATACACGAACACTGTATGTTGGCACGATGGCTTTTGAATTTTTGATGCTGCCTTGTATGGTGTCGTCCGGTTGAAAGATTGATAAGTAACATGTGACGTGCTGTTGCATTGATTCATTTGAAAGGCGCTTAAACAAAGTGCTGTCCAGTTCGTTTTCGACGATGCCGGTGCAATATATCCGGCCATTTCAATTGTAAACGCTCGAAGTGCACAATCATATTCTACCTGAACGTTTGGATTATCGACTCTACCGTGACGAGGATGATGCAGATCGTTTTCATTTAAACTAATTGTAGTACGAAAAATACTTTCCGAGACATTCACAAGGGCGATGATCAGTAATAATGCTGCATCAAAGGTATTCATTCTAAATCTTTTATTTGATGTGACTGTTGTTAAGAAAAGCAACACGTTTTTCTATTTAATTATTTTTTCTTAAGTAAACAGTTGAATGAGATGGGTGTGTTTGTACTGATAACACACTTTTCAACAGCGTCTACATAGGAAAAAAACCAACTGAGTTGGGTGCTCTTCATCTTTATGTTTTTTCGTTTGTTAAAGGATGAATACAAACGCTGAAAAATGTGAATGCTTCACAACACGTATCGTGAAGAAAACTTCTAAATCTTTGGATTTAAAACCAAAATGATGATTTATAAACCTCTATATCATTCAAGGTTGGCTCGATCAATAGAATTTAAGAATAAAAACTGTAAAATCTATCAGTTTTAACTCTTATATAATATTTCAAGTAATTCCAACGGCTAATCTGTCTGTTATTGAAGGATCTGAATTTGATGGTTTCAGCTTCATAAAAAGACACCCACTGGCATAAACAGTCACATAAATGTCGTATCAATCCAGATAGTCGTTGAAGGCAAACTAATCTGCATCGAACATCGTCTCCCTCTGATTGACACATACCCTATGTGACCAAATATGACGATACTCTGTGAAATGCACAATTCATTTTTACTACCACGATAAAGAATACACTATCATGATTCAGTTAAAAAGGATGCGTTCGAACAAGAACAAAGTTTACTGTTCAAGACCATGAATTTTATTTGTACTCCGTGAAAAGGAAAGGTTTGATCATATGACAGTAAAATATTTTACTTCAATGAAGTTGACGTGCAACTTTATAACTTATTGTATTCCGTAAGAATATTAACCTGTTTGACATACAGTACATACCAGCTAATTTAATCTAGTATACTAATCATGTCTCAATTACCAATCTTAATTTAGTCATCAGCAAACATAACATCATGGAATCAACATAATTTTCTAATTGAAACATATCAAAAGATTGGATATTTTTCAGATATGTTCAACAGTTGTATTGTATGCGTGTATTCTTTGAATGAACTTCTTTAAATGTAGACGAGATTTCAAAAATCGATTGAACTTCCAAGGAAATACGCTTATACTTGCCTTTTTATGATCGTTATCATTTCATTGATTGAAATCAATGCATTTCCGAATACACGTTCGACGAAGAAACGAAAAGTAATCGATTCAAAATGTACTTAAAGTGAACATTAGCCATTGCCTTCATCTGAAGAATGTCCTCAAGTAAATCAAACATTTATGTTCCCGATCGAGCTAAAATTCCACTCTCTGTTTTCAGGTCTACAAGGAAATGTTTTGTTTACTCATGATCGTAATTTGCACAGTGATGCGACTAGTCGAAGTCAATGGATTAGATAAGTGAATGATGAAATATGTATTCCGATATTGTTTACTGATGTTGTGTCAATAAATAATACGTAATTACTCGCATCGCTTTCTTCACATGTTGATGTACCCAACATAGTTTATTCGGTTTTATATCGTGATCGACTTAAAGGAGCGCTGGAATCTTACAGTTCTGGGCAGTCAAACATCTCATCCACCGTCGAGAAATTTTCTAGATCATTTATATATCACGGAAGTTTCAAGAGCCGAACATTCTTGCAAGAGAATTATTTCAGCTACTCAAATATCAAAATTTGAGAAGTGAGAAAACTTTTAATGCGTTTTTCCTAGTCAAACAAAATCAGACGTGGCTGTTTCTCTATCCACGGAGAAGTAGTGAAGATATTGGCATGGTCAAGATTCACAGAATTTCGAAATTTTTACATTCTCCTGCGTATATCTAATTAAGCATCGATGTAAACTTTATGGCAGTCTTGTAAAACGTTTAGAACTAGTTTGATCTACTTAACGTTAAAGTTGCATTCATTTTACCTTAGCTAATCATAAGTTATTGAAAAGATATTTGCTATTAGGAAATTTTGAAGGTCAATATTATTCTCTAGTAAGCTGATAATGCGAGAGGAGGGTATCCTCGTTGACCACTCGCATTTCAGATGCTTGAGCATTCATTGGACAGTTTGTGTTAATACTCGGAGAAATCTAAAAAGATTCTTGCCTATCTGTCATTCATCTGTAGTTTTGGCAGTTCTGCTAGATTCCGTCTACCATTAACAACATGAATATGAAGTCATCGAACAGATGAAAGTTTTCCAGAAACTTTCTAAATGACTAACTCTAGATTGATAGATTGAATTTCACAGTAGAATCTCTCTTTTCCTCCAGTTTTCAAAGAATTTCATGACAATAATTGAGAATCCAGTAAAATTTCTTTAACTTCACAAGACAACTCATAAGTAAGATTAGTGAATGATGGTTCGTGTTTTCGTACGAGAAGAGTATGAGGGATGTGTGGATTGAACAAAATCACGCTGATTGTTAAGAACTTACCAAAAAACTTGGGTGTTTCATTTATTTTAACCAGCAGCGTAAAGATACACGGTGTTTTCGTATTCTCGTTATTGCTTTTAACCGGGAAATAAATATCGGGAAGGATTGAGGTACCACATTATTCCTTCCCTCCTCGGCTGCTTTGAAAAATTCCGTATGAATGATCCAATCTTGTAGAAATTTAATTAAGACTACCCCTATTTCGGGGCATTTTCTATGTTGAGAAGCCTGAGCCCCCTTCCCGCTACATCTACGTCGTCTCTGCGTTTGAAACAATATATCTTGATTCTTTTCTAAATAAAACTATACAAGTAGTGCTGTGATCAAACGTAGAGCAACTTTCCTGAAACAAGAATGTCTAAGTATTCGTAGGACATGCAGAAATCTCTAATTACAGTCTACGACAGCGATGTAACGCGCTAATTTATATCCATTGACTAGTATTGCCGATCAAATTAACAAACGCTCTATGCAATTAGGAGTACTATCAACAGATCGGCCTTACGAACATAATTATCTGATATATCCCCGAAGTACTCTAGAGAAATTAAAGGGATCGAATTCACATTTTTCGAGGAGGTATGAAGAACATTGTTTCATATACGATGACAAGACATGCAGACTAACTAGAAATAGGGACAAAAGACGAGAGGATACCTAAATCGAGTTATCAGAGAGAACCAATATGTGCTCGTCGCCATGTCCCTGTAACTTTCTAATTTAATCAGGGATTTTTCAAAAGTTAAACCGATATATTCAGTGCATACTAACAGTCGTTATTATAATTTGAAAGTTAATTCATATATTCAAAACATATTTATATCATATTTACTATTGATTTGTAAAGTAATTCGAAAAATATCTAGAAGCCCGTCTTAGTTGTGGTTAGTCGATTGGACATTGGCTTTTAGACACGCATGGATTGAAATCGAACACTTATCAACGATGCTGGAAGAAGATTTGATTAGCATTCAAACTATAACAAGAAGATCTCTCGTGTACTTGCTCATAACTTGGAGAGACATCCGGGGAAATAGAAAAAAAAACGATGTAGCGAATCGGTATGTTTCTATGTTCCTGAACCGAGACAGATACAAAACAAAGAAAGAAGAGCGCAACATTTTTATTAAAATCGGCACGGGCAATATTTGTCAGCAAACTGCCGCAGTGTTCTGAAAAGATATCCAAAGATCAATAACGTTTTCATAGAAATAAAACAGAGATTGATTAATCGAAATCATTTGATTAAACAACGCTAGCAGATCTTAATATCATATGTTAAATACAATGTAAAACGGCAACAACAATTAAACATTTGAATGTGAATCCTGTCAGTAAGAATTACTATATTAGTATTTGTAATTTTTGCTTTTCTCCCGATTTCAGTCACTGTGATGAGGAGAGATTATTTCCTGTCGTCGTTTCGGCACGAACAATGTTAATCAACGTTTTTATTCTCTGAATTTTAGCTTTTCTTTCTACGTTAAGATTATTCTTCATGGACAGAACGATAATGAAAACAAATAAAAAGACTGATAAAATGACAACAACGAATCATCATATCTTTACGTACTTGTATAATATTCGCTTTTCAACAGATGAGTTTCGAAACCACGAAGCAGCATTTTTGTCGAACAGCACAAGTATGCTTATAGGTTTTCAGTAGAAGTTTGAGCGCGTTCTTCATAAGTATTAGAAATATATTCGAATAAAAACATACAAAATGAACTGATCACGCTTTGTTACTTTCTTTCTTAACCTAATCCATCATGTGTGCTCAAATAATTCATTTTGTCCTTTTAATCCACGGCATCGAAACAGTAGGATCATTTCGTTGAATAAAATTCACCTATGCAAATGAAGAAGCGACTACAGTCAGTTGAATTTGTATATATGCAACATTCATTTTTACGAAACTCACAATGGAAATAGAACTGTAGTTAGTGGAAAAGACTCGATTTATTTCGATCAAATTGAAGTTTTTCGACACCAAACCAAGTGATTTCAAATACTAGCTACTGCTGATGTGCACTGACGGAAGTATTCAATTTTCTCGGTATTTTAAACCCAAGTATGACGCACAGCATGGAGAATTCGATTAGAATATCTTCTTATTTTTTTCTCGGTCTTTCAAGAGAGGTCGTTGAGTTACATTGGCAAAGTCATGTTTCATATTTGTAAAGAGAGAATTTAAAAATAATATGACCGGACAAATGTGTTAGATAGAATTATTTCCAAATATGAGAGGAGCAAGATCTAAATTCTGAACGTCATATACGTACATTACAAATTACCTTTCAAAGATACGGAACACTTCGTTTACCTATGTAACTCGACGAACTCTCTCAAATGATCGAGAAAATAAGAGAAAGTTATCCGTTCAAATATTAAACGGTGACTAGTTGTCATATATTGTTAGAAACTTTTAAACCAATAATTTTACCAGTTTTAATTTTCAGCATAGCCATACTATTTCTCTGTAACTCTCCAATTGTCAAGGATCATCGTTTGTTTTTTATCTAGAGTTAGTCGAAGTATAGGGAAAACAACCGAAAACGTTTCCCTTGAAGTTCAGACAAAATCGGAACATTATGCATCGAAGTTAGTCGAGAGAAAGGTTACTGTGTGAATTAAGCCAGTGAACTAGAAAATCGATGCGTTTAATAAGCTCGTACACAGATTGAATCTATGGAAACAGAAGTAAGATTAACAGATGTACCATTGAAAACATTGTCTTCGTAAAAATTCGCCCTTTTAGTCTTCAAAATTTTGTCTTTTAAATCTATACAAAAATAAAACGGGAATGCCGATCTAAAAGTTTAGTTTAAAAACAAATCGAATAGTACAAAATCCACCTTTACGAATTTCATAGTTATGCTTTGCCCAAACTGCATCATGAATGGCTCTATCTTCTAAATATGTTCGAATAGATATCAGTATTGATGTTTGTTGTAGCTCACCCAACAAGTTTTATCGCAGAAAAGTTGCAAAATGAGCGACCAACTTTATCTCGTAGTTTTCCGACATTTCAACAGTCTCCTAGATTGTGATCGGAGCTACAGCGTTTCAAGTTATGTTTTTATATTTCGACTAGGAATGAACAATACAGCACACTGAATGTTTATGGTGGCAATAGGACGTGGTACTCAGATGAAATAACTGTACTTGGTTTGATCTTGGATCTTTTTGGATTTCCTTGGAAAAAAGTCACGCCTGGATCATGGAAATTGATTGAAAGACGTTTGCTTTTTTCGAAAAAAAAACCAATTTAACCACTTTGAAAATCATTCTTGAATATGCTTGAAAGATGTCAGATGACAGGTTACAGAGTTTCAACTTTGAAGAAGAAGGCGCTCGACGATTTTATTCGATCGGAGAAATTCTGTATTTATCAGTCATTGTCTTTAGTTTGAAGTTAAGAATAAAAATGTCGGTATGATTTTGTAGAAAATTAAAAAACCAATCTTTTGCGAATTATTGAAAATTTCTATGAAGAAATCTAACCGAGACAAAGACGAAATATAAATGTTGTCCCTTTTAGTGACATTTATTGTTGATCTGTGATCATAGAGAAAAATGAAGGTTTTTCTTGATGGTTTATCTGAGAATTGAATCAAATATTTACATTGCAGCCACGCTCAATGAAATGAACAAATGATAGAGTAGAAGTTCAATGTGGAAATATTTATATAAATCCGTAATACATAATTATACAAGTTGAGAATACATTCATCGAACATAACTATCATAGCGTTGTTTTAGTTATTCATCCGATATGTTCTCAATACGAACTTTTTTCTAGATTTTTCACTGCTCTGTTCAAATTTAGATCAGTCCGAATTCTTAAGTTGAACATCGTTGCAGTCTATGAAGGAGTGGTAGAAACAACATTTTTTTCATTCATTATTCGTTTTGATTCTGTTTTTGAATCTTTTAGAGTGCATTGAAAAATGTATTTCATATTTCTCATGAATCTTGCATTGGCATTCACAATTACTTCTTGTTCAAAGCCAATGATGAGCCATCATCATCATGAAAATCTATTCGAACTATCGAATGAATACTTAACTGTTCAATTCAATTTATCGAACGGACAAATAACGTCTTTTAATTACAAATCACAATTGATAACAGTTGCAAATGAAACAAGTTTCGTTTTCCTCGATAATATTCAACTTGTTTGTTCAAACTTAATTGATTACAAAGTAGATCCACATTCGATTAATTTTACTTATTCTTGTTCAAATAAAATGAACTATGAATTGACCATTATTTACACACTGCAATTCCGATGGGAATTTCTCGAGAAACAAATTTACTTTACAAACATCAATAATCAAAGCATAACATCGATTGAAACAACGTTTACGTTGACTAATCAATTGATATCATCGGCTTCAATCATTCAAAATCGACAAGATCTAAATAAACAGCATTCGGTTTTCTTACGAAATAAGTTAACTTCGCTAGGAATATTCGTTACATGGCAGCACCCATTTGGTCACTATTCTTTAACAGCCAATAATCAAACAGTAACAAGTTCATATTCAATAGGAATAAATCGGTCTTATTTAAGTGAAGGTTTTCTTATTGGCTTCTATCAGCTCTCTCCCTATTGGCATACTAATGATATTAATTACGCTGAAAGACAAGCGTACGAAAATGCAACGAATTTCTTTTATCCTGTTCCACAGCATAAACAATCTATAAAACATGCTGTCGGCTGGGATAGCAATGATTATCAAATCGATGTGTCAACTGTGCATGGCATCGACGAATACAAACGTTTAATTGATCGGTGTTCACAAATTGGAATAAAGAGTCTAACGTTTGCACCATCGAACGCAAATGTGTCAAGTCGTCAAGAGTCTACAGATGATTGGGGTTGGGAATCTATTTTATGGTTATCATTGGGGGAACAAATTCGTTTAGAACAATGGAAACCTTATCAGAATTCAATACCGTCAACAATTCAGCATATGCTAGACTATGCTGAATTTAAACAAGTTAAATTGATTCCATATATTTATCCACCCTTAGGCTTTAGATCAAAGGGAAGAGATCAAGCATGGCTATTTCCAAGTTCACATTGTAAAACTGTTTGTGCGTCATTAGCCAGTGTAGAATTTCAACAATATTTTCTACAATTATTGATAGATTTTGCACAAATTACAGGTAATTAATTTTAATTTCCATAAAAAAGCGTTTTGAAAAATGATTCTCTCGTTTCTTGTGTTAATTACGTTTGGCCAAAAAAGTAGACGAAGCAAGTGTCTGCATTTGACTGTTCACGAAATTCTTCTTTTTTTTCTCAAATAAAATCTACAAGTAGCGCGGCGTTACCGTCGCTAACCCTCTACTGAAAGGATTCGATGTTGTCGAACAAAGGATACGAGAGCAAGGAGACATATTGACGGATCTGCTGTAAGGGAAGAGAAAGAAAAAATTAAAAGAATAGTCAATATTCTAAAAAACCTCGAGTCTCTCAATAGTTTTTATTGCCTCTTTATCCCGCCTGTATTGAGTGTTTCTGCTTTATTCTGCGTCTCTTGAGCCTATTCACTATGTCATTCGTATTGTCACTGTATTCGCTGTACATCTTTCGAATCCTTAGTACTGTTAGCGTGCAATTTATGTTTTGCTATTTGCTCTAGCACTGCATCCAGAAGTATTAAAAAGGTTCCAATGTTCGCATCGAGCCACAATAAATAAACAAAAATCGTCAAGTGACATGAAAAACTAAAACATGTCACCAGTCAGATGAATACCAAGATTAAAGGTTCAACCAAAGCAACATTCCCTCTTATTTCATGGAAAAAACAAATTAAACTTCAGTAAATCATAGTGTTGTACTAGTTTTTCTGTCTGTAATCATTTAGGGAGTACCTCTATCCCGCATTTCAATACCCAACCTTGGTCATTCTTTTGTAAAACAGTATCGAATTGTCTGTTTGACATACTAAAGTGGAGCAATACATAGTCTAGCTTTTTTATTGGTGAAATGGTACCCAGGAGAATTATTTCGATAATTGGATCCGATCTGTTCTACTCGGAATCCAATCAGACTCCATTCGGATTGCATCTGTTTATTTTTATAAAAGTAACGAAATCCTATTGGGATTCAAGAGTGAGATTGTGTTTCCCTTCCTAGTGTTATGCAAGCAGGTACTAATTAGTATCTATTGCAGAAAATAGGACTCAGTTGTCGTATCCATTTGTACACCTGTCTCTGGAAATCCCATCGAATTACGCCGACTTATCGGATTAATTCACCTGGGTAACACAATGTGCTCATCTAGACAATTATCGTTTTCAACATTAGCAATACGAAATATTATTTGACTTAAGCAGTCAGAATTTCATCGAAAATGTCCTATTCTGTGAAATTTTAATCCCTCATTGCTTGCGTAACTGTGTAATTCAGTAGTTTCTTTGTCGGAAGAATTTTTCATGTGCACAGCGGATCAACTGCTAGCAGAAAATATTTCCTCTCTCCACTTAAATATCAGTCATAGCTGTGGCTGTGACTATTAACAGGGACGTAACTCGGCACTCAAA
>OENT01000413.1:0-120907 GCA_900239685.1 Rotaria macrura | reverse complement strand
TAAAAAATAAAGATAAATTAATCATTTATCTTTATCCTTTATTGTAAAGGAAAATAAAAATAAAGGGTCACCCCTAAATTACGATAAAACTGAAGAAACTCAGATGTTTCTATTAACGAAATTATTCTCTCAACATTTGTGAAGATCGAAAAAAACAATCTGTTGTAAACGAAAAAAGTAAAAATTATCGCTTTTGAAAGATGTTTACTATGTTCTTTAGTAAAACATTTCGCTGACACATATCGTTTCTACATGACTTCAACGGTTGAGATTACTTTGCTCATGTTTAAAATGTTGTTAAATATATTCTTAGATTCATTCTATTAATCTGGTTTCTATATCCACACATATTGTTCTGAAACATCTAATAGATGCTGAATCAGTTCAGAATATCAACTTAAATGAAAAAAGTTCGAATCCATAAAATTTCGAAAAGGTTGCTTTTTTTCGCAAATTAGAATTCAAATATTTCTTCCACAAGAGACAAGAAGTGGAAAATTCCGAAAAAAATTCCATTCATAGTAGTATTGAAGCGTTTCTCAAGTTTGGATGATAGATATCAGCAAAAATCCAAATAGATTTGACTCTACTGACTACATTTGCTTGATCATCATGAGTTTTGAGTCAAGTAACTACTTATGAGGGATCATTATTGTTGTACGCTAAATGTATGAGATTTTATTCAAAGTTTCATTTTATATTCTATTCATTGAAGTGATGTCAGAAAAAAATGAAATAATCATTAATTACCATCGTACATTATCAAATAACGTTTTCAGAAGTATCAATACATTACCAATAGAATTCAGAAAAAGAATGGCAGTATCATTCTATACAAATGAAAATACTGTTGCAAACAAAATTTATTGTAAAGATCTCGACAAACAAAACGAAGTCTTACAATATTTGTATAGTTGAAAATAATTAAGTTAAATATGAATTTCAGAACTTATTTGAAGTATAAACAAAAGATTGAGAAGATATTTGAATGATGATAGAAAGTGTTGTTTTCATAAATGACTTCAATACATGATTAAGAGAATGTTCTTATCGAAATCAAGTGTCAATTTTGAGTAAAAATTCTTGTCATTGATTCTACCACGTTTTTTCTCGATTTACTTTAAAATATAATCGTCAGAAGCTTATATGTATTGAATAGAATCTCATACAATAAGATAACCTACTCCTAAGCATTTGTCGAATACTCAACACCTTTTTTAAATTCATTTTGTATGGACAATTCAATTACAGTATATGTCACATCCTGATGATCCCTAATTACTCTTATAGATGTTTTCTTGAATGAAATTGATATGAAACGTTGAACAATATTCTTTTTTCTACGATTGACTCTTCTGTACCATTTTCTTGATATTCTTTATCAAACATTTCATCATCCATTCACATATTCATGGAATCGAAAATTGGCTTTCTATGATTGACTTGTTTTAGTTACTTAATTTCAACTCACTGTTTTTTATATTTGCTCGTGTATATATTCAATATAAATTGAAAAATGAAATTGTAATCATTTCAAAGTTTAACATGTTTCATAAAGGTGCTGATTTCTTGATTTAGTTTTGTTTCGATATCATGAAAAAGTAGGCCGTAGTGTTTTGAATTTCAATCCTTGAATATTGAAACGTAATCGGAGACGAAAATATTGTATCGCACTATCACATTTACGACTCTTGTTGTATTCTGTGGCAATATTGGATGTATTTTCTTCTGTTATTGTTTGTTTCAAAGTACTACAGTGACGTTATTACCTTTGAAAATCTACCAATAATTCAATCGCATAAACACTGAATAAAATTTCGCATCGAATACAAGTGAAAATACTAAATGTAAAGTTTTTATTCCACGTTCTTACCTGTATGGTGACGCTGCCGAAAGAAGAATATCTTTGAATAATAGAAAAATAGCAATCTTTACAATCAATTACTAATTAATTAAAACTTTGTCCTTATCGAGCGATGTTTAGTTGTCTTTTACATATCAATAGTGATCTTCCACCATCTATGGTTTGATTTTTTCTATTTAGCTTGTTTTTCACACTAGTTATGACTCAAGTATGATCTTACCCGACTTGTCATATGATCATTTGCAGTAAACAATATTTATCGAAAGACATTTCTCGACTTATGAATCATATGCTACACGAGTAAACACAGATTGTGTGTATTGTATAATGCCTGATTTAATTGTCTAGGATGTACGAATTCTAAACAAGACATAGGGTTATTGAACTTCGATGATAACGAGTTTTTTTTCTTCTAGAATTTTGAAAACTGATAATTGACTTCGAGAACATGAACATGATTTTGCATGTTAAGGATAATGTAAACTAATGATAAATAGATCAGTACTACTGTATGATGAGAATCCACTACAGGTGATGCATGAACTTTTTTTCAGTTCTGCGATATGAAAAATTTTATTTCAGTTCAACCAATTTCATTTTGCGCGTGCTAATAATTCTATTCACTAATTTGATATGCGAAATACATTTTATACTTACTCAATAATAAATAATATCTTCATAGTAGAGTAAATTTTCTTTCAGTCGAATTTTTTAACGATAGTAAACAATTGTCACTGACACTAAAAACGTTTCGAGCTATTCTCATCATCGCCTGACATACATTTACGACTGGGTTTGATAGGAATCATAAAAACTTCGATCATTCGAAATAATTAATATCTATTACAAAGATTCGATGATATTGCTATCGATCTCCATGTTGAATTCGACAAAATTTTGAAGAGTTGAATTAATCTTCATCGGGAAGTCGAAATGAAATACATAGATTGTTATTTATTTCTCTTTTTGACTTGTTCTTTTATAACCTTGACCGCTTCTCTCGATAAGATATCATAAAATGAAATTATTCGATACATTACGGTCATTTTATTGAAATCTATTTTTAATGTACTCCGATAAGTTTCAAGTTACTTTTCCATTTTTCTTGGGTACTTTGATATTTATTTCAATAACTTGTTTGATGTGTACCTATTGTTTCTTACACGACTATGCTATTTTCTTCTAGCGTCATCTACAAATTTTGTGATATAAATACAAATAACATATGTTCTCTCTTACCCAGAAAATAGTAATGCCATCGTCGGCTTTTTTTCTGATTCTTCATAGGAGATAAATTGACTGTTATTTATTTTCATTTTATCTCCTTGATTTTACATCGTTTATTGACTCGCTTAAATTTTTACAAATTTTTTCGAGAAAAAAAGATACCTAGATAAGCGATCACACGTTATCATATGCACCGTCGTAATAATCATAATAATGTAAATAACAGTTATTTATTTACTTTTCTGTATCAGTAAATTTTTCTATTTTTATACTTATATTGATGTTTGATTAGATCTTATCATTGATAGATATCACACCTGAGTGTAATCAAATAAATTTACAAGTGCTGTTTCTCGGCCAGATAATTTAAATACAAATCGAAAAAAAATGTCGATATCAAAAATAAAACATGCAGCGAAAACATTGAAAAATTTTCAAGGTATTCACTTCGAAGAATGTTTGGATAATGGGGAAACTGCTGAACAATTAAATAAATGGCTCCTAGAAGTATCATGGGAGGTTGCAAATAAAGGTTATTGACAAAGAATACTTTGTGTTTATCTTTTACTTATACAAACATTTTAGTTGGAGGAATCTATACGGTTATACGTTCAAAAGTACCAGTAACAAAAAAAGAATATGGTAATAATTATATTTGTTTGGGTCCCTATAATGATGCATTCGTAAAAACTGAAGTGGAAATCGGTGAATCGAAAATCGATGTAATAAGGGAATCAGCTCAAGAAATGAGACGGTTCGGTGTTCATGTAACTTAAATTTAAGTATAGAATAATATTATTCTACGAAGAAATATTGTAGGTTGTCACTGGAAATTGGTTGATTGATAGCGTTCCTCAAGTTGTTCTTTTTGATATTGGTTCGGCATCAAATAGATTAGATGGTTGGAAAGGTGATTTTTTTGAACATTCCCACATCGGTATACCATATCATGATAAAGAAGCGAATGATGCATTACTGTTTGGTTTTTGTGTGTTTTGGTTTATCGGCATTGTAAGTTCAAATAAATATTCTCGATGCTTTCTTCTACCATTGATAGATATTTCTATGATAATCGTTTAATTGTTTTCTAGTTTATCGATCGTGTGAAGCGAAAACAAAAAAGTTATGTTATCGCTCATTTTCACGAATGGCTAGCTGGTGTTGGTCTTATAATGACACGTCTTCTTAGTTATGATTGTGCTTTAATATTTACAACACATGCAACACTTTTAGGAAGATATTTGTGTGCTGGTTCAACAGATTTCTATAATAATTTACCTCTTGTACAGAATCGATAGTAACGCAACTGTATAGTTTATATTGTTGTATTTTTAAACTTAGTTCGATCTTGATAAAGAAGCTGGTGATCGTCAAATATATCACCGGTATTGTATTGAACGTGCTGCTGCATCATGTGCACATGTATTTACGACGGTATCGAAAATCACAGGCATCGAATCAGAATATCTTTTGAAAAAGAAACCAGGTAGAATGAAATGAAAAATCTACCGTTTTTCAGGTAGTAATTTGTGTTACTGTTCTCATTAGATGTATTAACACCGAATGGACTTAATGTTCAAAAATTTGCTGCATTACATGAATTTCAAAATTTACATGCGCAAAATAAAGAAAAACTAAATGCATTCGTACGTGGACATTTTTATGGGTAATTCTGTTGTTTATTTTTCTGTTACGAACATAAAATTGAAGAATAGATTTTCTGTTTAATTTAGACATTATGATTTTGATTTGGACAAAACATTGTATTTCTTTATTGCTGGTCGATATGAATTTACGAATAAAGGTGCTGACATGTACATCGAATCATTAGCTCGATTAAACCATATGCTTAAAGTAACGAATAAACGAATTTTTAGTTTTAGTTTCCCATTGGCTTTTTTTGAAATCATTGAAATTCTTTCTTTTTTAGTCGTCTGGTTCTGACGTTACTGTCGTAGCATTTCTTATATTTCCGACGGTAACGAATAATTTCAATGTTGAATCGTTACGTGGCCAATCCATCGCAAAAATGTTTCGAGATACAGTACATCATATACAAGGTGACATCGGTAAAAGACTTTATGAAATCAGTCTCAAGTAAGTATATCAGATTGAAATAGCACGAGAGAGATTTATTACAACAATTCATGTTGATCATACAATGTATTGCAGTAGCGTGACAATATTTTTCTACGCATTACTAAGAGTGAGCGCACTGCAGTGGTGTTGTTTTTTGATAATAAGGATTTTCTTACTTTGAAAATATTCGGCACTCTCTCGAATATATCTTATAATATTAAATGTATTGAATGTTATTAATTTCGAGAGCGGAGTATTCGAGGAAATAATGAGGTTCATGTTTTTTTTATGTTGAATCTTGTGATACCATTAACTACAAGAACTGAGAAGAAAGATATACATATATGCTAATGTATTCAGTGAAAGTTTTCATGACCTTTAATAGAGATGGTCAACGACATAGATTGTATAGAAATAACATTATTGAAAGAAAGTACGATTAATGGCAGCATCTAGGGATATGTAAATGACTTTTCAATCAAAAATAAAATTATCAATTTTAATTGTAATCGATACTAGTGAAGTACAATTGTATTTTCCGAACTATTAGAATTTAATTCTATTACATTTTACCACGAATTGCACAGTCAAAATATGAAATCATCGGTAGGACACTATTGATAATATCATTGAATTTCTGATGTACATACAGATTTCAGAGTTGTTTGTTTTATCTTGTTGAACATGTAAACTTCATGCAAGTGAAAATCGCTGAATGTTTTCAGTAGCTAAACGAAGTCAATATCTAAACAGAACATCAACTAATGAAACGCGAGACTAAAAACTAGGTCAGTAGGAATCTAAAGTTCTCGACAAGTTCAATGATATTAGATTTTTAGAAATCTAAGTATTTAACATCGAAAAAATATTCATATTAAATTAACAAAATTAAGTAAATAGAACCTTGATTATGATAATAATGTACTGCGGAATATTAAATTAGACTGCAAACACGAAAACATTCATCCAAATAAAATTCAGTAATCCTGTTAATTTCTTCCGAAAAGATTAGATTATCTATTTGTTCGTATAATTTTAAATTATATCATGTATAAATAATTTCGAAATAATAGACCATTCGATTCATTTTTTAAGAGGTTGCCTTCCAACAGCGGAACATATATTACGTTCAAGTGATTTGATCGAATTAAAAAAGTGTATTTATGCATCACAAGTATAATCTTTCATTCTGTTTTCTTTCGTTTTTATTTTTCAAAAATAAATCTTGCCTTCTAGCGTTCAGCATTACCACCCATATGTACACACAATGTATGTGATGATATTAACGATCCAATACTGAATGCACTTCGTCGTTGTCAATTATTTAATGCACGATCAGATCGTGTTAAAGTTATATTTCATCCTGAATTTTTACGTTCAACAAGTCCATTGCTGCCACTTGATTATGATGAATTTGTACGCGGTTGTCATTTGGGTGTATTTCCATCTTATTATGAACCATGGGGTTATACACCAGCTGAATGTACTGTCATGGGTGTACCAAGTATTTCAACAAATTTAAGTGGTTTCGGTTGTTTCATGGAAGAACATGTTCATGAACCCCAAACATATGGTATTTATATTGTTGATAGACGACTAAGAAATGCTGATGCATCCTGTCATCAGCTTGCACAAGTACAATTTAAGACAAAAAAACGTAGAATACTTCCATAAGGAAATTTACTTTACTTCTTTTTAGTATATGTATGATTTTACATTGTTAACAAGACGGCAACGTATTATTTTGCGTAATCGCACAGAACGATTGAGTGAATTACTTGATTGGAATATATTAGGCATTGTAAGTTGTTTAAACAATAGAATAGACAGTCGACTAGAGGTCCTGTTGAAATTATAATACATCACTTGACATTCTAAAGTAGCCAACAAACCAATTTGGCAGTTTCGTACTCATGACCGATGTTTGTTTTTCGTTGTGACTGATACATGCCATCTTCTCTTTCATAGGGTTAAGAAAATTATTCAATGGAAACCAGTAAGAAATAAATCATACAAATCACATTACCATCATGATGCGAAATTTTTACTGATCGTTTCGATAACTGGCAAACATAAGAAGAAATTCATTTTTCAAAAAAACTTGTTTCTTCAATAGGAAAATTTGGAATACATTCAATGAACAATAACAGAAGTAAATGTGAGAGTTGGTTAAACCACGAAAAATTCAAAACGAAACAGGAAAGCATAGAAATCTAGTAAATCGAAAGTTAATCAAATACATCGGAAAAATTATATTATGATCGTTCTTCATCAGACTTGATTTTATCCGTTCAAAAATCATTCAAAGGAATACTTTTTGATGTTCTCACAATAACTAGATTCTTTTGTCACAACTCAAGAGTAGACAATACTGACCATCGGATTCGATCGCATGATGAGATGATTCCTCTTATCATATCTATTGAGATCCATAAGTGACTTGTATTTTCCTGCACATGCCAATCGGATCTTGATGTTTAGGAGCGTGAGATGACATCAATTTGGATTATTCTTCTGCAGTAATAAAATTCTAAACAGAAAAGTCTTGTTGTTTTGCTCAATTGTATTCGAGAAATGCTGTTCAGATGATCAAAATTGTTCTCTTCCATCGGATGCATTATGTTCTCATTTGAAGTATATACGGTGAAATTTTCATATGGCAGCATATCTATTTTTAGTACTACTATCGTGCTCGTCAAATAGCATTAGCCCGCATTCATCCTGAAGTCGAAGACGAAATGCTTAAATTGGTCTGTATACATATATTGTTTGTCTTTCTCTCGATTCACTTGGCGCATATTAATTTTAGGCGAGTGAAACATCGTCAAATCCTTCGACACCAGCTATGTCTCGTTCATCAACACCAGCGCCTCCAGAAAATGATGATGAAGGCTCTGACGATGAAGATGAACATCCATCACCACCACAAGAAATTTCATTTCAATCAGTAATTCATGAATATTTTCAATATGAGAAAATAATCTTCGTAAAACGAATCCTTTAGATTGTATCAAAAGAATCATCAACAAACAAGGATTTATATAAACCTTCATTTACACGCCCAGCATCAGCGAATCATCTACCTCTGGATAAACAATTTCGGGCAGCAGCTGTTGCAGCTGCCAATGCTCCAGCATCCGTTGCTGCTACCAATGCTGCAGTATATGTTGCTGCTACCAATGCTGCAGCTTCTGCTGCTGCTACCAATGCTGCAGCATCTGTTGCTGCTACTAATGCTGCAGCAGCCGACGAACCAACATTTCCTGATGCTAATGATGATGAAATAAGTCAAATAACGATCGGAGCAGAAAGTCATCTCAATGTAATTGCTGCCAACCAACCACTAAACAGTGATGATAAAGTCGAATTTGGCTTACACGATGATCAACATGGAGACGACCATACATCAATATTAAAAGACGATGAATCAGTTATATGCGATACATTGCAGCAGACACAAATTACTGAAAATACAATATCGCCATCGAATAGTGGTGATCAATCAAAAATTGTGCAAACGGACAAGGAACAATCATAATTCATATTTTCATGTAGTTACGTGATTCCTATCCTATAGATGCATAGAACCACGGGTTCCATCGATACATGAGAGTCGCTTATTTTCTTGTTTGTTTTTCATAGTACAACCTGTCCGTCATGCTTACCTGTCCTGGTTTTACTTTTTGAAATGAAAAGAACTTTATTTAATATTTGATTGTTTAGTCATGCTGTTTTAATAAATCACCATTCGGATTAGTGCAAAACTATGGTTCACATATTGATCTACACAAAGTAAAAGAATTCAACAGAATAATATACACCTCAGTCATTGTTGCGATTAAAAATAGACACGTAAGAGATAAACAAGAATCGCAGTTTTATTACTTAAGAGTACATACATCTTCGTTGTCTTAGCAATACATGTTTATGCTTCCATTCATAGCTATATCAACGTATAATGTACGATATCCAATGGTCAGAGAAATGAGTGAATCGAAATGAGAGCGTATATCTGTTGACAAGCCAATACTTCAACGTCATGTGTTTCGTTTAGTAATTTGTGCCCACATAGACTGCGTATATAGTTACTCTAAAATTGAAGCGACATCTATAATCCTAAGCAGCCTAACAATTTTTAAGCATGATGTCTGCTCAGAAAGTACTTGTTTTTCTTCGTTTTGTGAAATTCTTTTTAAATAAACTTTTCTTAACTATTGAACATCGCAATACTTGATCTTCTCTTCCAATAGAAATCGTTTTTAATAATCCATAGATTTCATTCCTATATACATGTTGTTTTTCTTGTTTTCTACCCGATATATTGACTTGTATTTCAATCGATCACATTTTTCATATGAGCCCGATTTGCTGACTGATTAGGCACTTATGTATGAGATGAATTAGTGACGGAAAATAACAGTTTTCCTATGATATATGCCATGCAATTAAATATAATTTATATTTGTTTTATAGATAAACCATAGAAAATGGTTAGATAATCAATTGTTTATTTGTTCTCTTTTAGATGGCTGATATTCTTCGACGAGTTGCCGTTTTGGCTGTCAATCGTAAGTTGATTTAGCGTTTGTATTTATCAATAAATACTATTTTGATAGCAGTGACACATATAGACGGAGCGTAACGAAATGTTTTTGAAGTGCCATATCACGATTGTGTTAGACTTGTATGGAATTTTAAACTGACACAGAATACACTAGAAGTATTACATGTGAGTCTTCATTCTCATAGTACTATCGATGATGTGCACGTGCGGGGTACATTCAACCTTTTGTAAAGATTCCTTCGTTTACAAGTATACTAGATGAAAAATAGTAAATCATTGGAAGTTACATGTCAAAAGATGCAGCAAACTCCAATTAACTTCAACAGAAGTTTCTCACATGTCATTATGAAAAAATTATTTCCAGTTCATACTAGTCTTGTATGTATCATTTTGATAGTTCGGTGTGTATTCATCATTATCATTAATCTAAATTTGTACGGTAGCAACAGTTGTTTCTATATGTGATTCCTTGTTTTTCAACTTCAAATATCGAAATAAAACAATTTTTTAGCAGATTTCACGTACGGTCTCGATCTAGTCACAAATGAAGTTTTCTATTGCACTCATGATTTGAATAACAATTAAAAACAATGAATTTGAGATACAGTCAGAAAAATATTGTAATTATTTCAAAAAGAGTTTTCTCTTTGTGTACCTTCTCCACGTGTTTGTTAGTGAATCGGACGGTACTACTATTGCTATGGCGACCCTCTTGTAATGATGAATCTTGCTTGATTTCTAAACTATGTACTACTATCGTTAGATCGTCTCTAATAATCTTCATTATATAAGCGTTGGTGTGCAAAGAAAATTAATTCTTTGAAAGATAAATATGTATTCTATCGAACAACACGTAAGAAATGAGCAGAGATAAAACATTATAATTCAATAATGCAATTCAATTCTGCAACTGATAGACAAAGTTGAATCGAAACTCTGTGTCTTTGTTTCTTACCTGAGACGTATTCAATATCGATAGTTAGTGAATATTCGTTCTCAATGATTACCAGTACCCGATTCCTCAATACTATATGAACTGTGAACATTCTAGTTTTTCAATTAATAAAGTCAATCTAATGAATTCTCAAAACTGTCTCGTGTCGAATAAATCGAAATTCACATGAATATCTGATTGAGCAGTCAAAAATGTTCACTTTGTTGAATTTTATTGAACGAAAACATTTCTTACTTAGGTGCATCATGTGGAAATATCCATATTCAAGTTCGTACATTATTTTCAAGCTCAGGGATTGGCATTGATAGTTTTAAATTATCTCGCGAACAACATGTTGCACGTTATGCACCATCACTTGGTAAATATAAATCCATTCAATGATCTTCCTTATTCTTGTTTTACATGGTCAACTCTTTTTTTCGTCTATATAGATGCTTTTAAAAAGCGTTTTGTTGATTCCATTGAAGAAACAAATTCTCAAATCTTCACAGAAGATTTACGAAATATGATTATGTCAGCTTCTAACGATCAAGAAATTGATACTGTTATTCAAGGATTAAAAAAGTCTCTCACCAAAATAATATTTCAAATGTTTGTTTTTCTCAACTTTCCCCTTTTCCCATTTAGATATAGTGCGAGCAAAGTTAAATTGAGTGATTATCATTTTGGTTCACCACTTATGCGATTACTCTATGTACACGATAAATCTGATCTAGCTTTAGACTTATATATGAATGATGTAAAAATTTCATGCTCTCTTTGCTTATTTTTCTTTGACTTTGTTTCTTGTGTCAAAATAGAGTTTAAATAGCATATTCAGTGATTCGGGATCAGCACTTATTCTTATGAATAAATTAATCGACGAAAAACGTTTTGATGATGTTATCAAAGTATTTGAACATGGTAGTAAACGTGGATTTTCTACGACAAGTGGACGAACATTTCCGTCCGATGTTGTTATGCTAGCTATCGAAGGATTATATCGAAAAGTAAGAATCAGTTTAAGGTAAATAACATACAAGACAATGAAAATTTTTATAGAATACCAAAGAATCATTAGTCAAAGCCAAAGACATTCTTTCAAAAGTTAGAGAACGTGATCCTGACATAAGTCCACGTACAGCTGCTATGGTTGCACTACTATCTATTCAACAAGTAAAACAAAAACAAAGTACATTTTCTCATTGTTAATATTAAGATTGATTTTGCTAGGGTGAACCATCTTTTGCAATGGAAATCTTAGCAGCTGTTCGAATACAAAATTATCTTCTAGTGAAAAATATTCGAGTAAGAAATTGTTTTCTACAAATAACATAGATGATAAAAATGATTTATTAGGCCATTTGTTATGCTGACATGGGACGAGTTGAAGAAGCAATTAATGTTGTTCAATTACTTGCTGAACAAACACCAGCCAATAGTGATGGCCGACGAGTTTTTCCACTTGTGGTTAGTTGAATCGAAAATATAAAAAAAGTGCATAATTGAAACAATTTTGAATCTATTTTTTCTTCTTGATTCAGATGAGACATATTCGATTGGCTGCTGAAAAAAGTAATAATCAAAGTCTTTTAACACGTTTTGAAGATTTATCAAAAACGGTTTTAAAGAATAACCGTCTATCAACGACCGATTTACCTGCATTTCTCAGCGAACCGATGAAGTACTATATTTCATTATTGTGCTTTGAAAAGAAAATCTTTACATTGTATTTTTTTCAGTCGTCGTGGTCCTAACCGACAGGGTCCGCAAGGCAATGCTCGCGGCAATTTTCGTACAGAATTCGTATGTATTCAATGGAACAAAGTTCAATGAAATCTATGCTTCGTATTACTTTGTAGCGTAATCGTGAAGGATTTTATCAACAATCAAATAATTTCAGACAAGGAAATACAGGCGGATTCAATAGAGAAAATCGTTTTGGTAATAATAATTTTCAACGACAAGATTTCAATTTTCAACGACGGTACGTCCAATCTCGATGATTTATGTTTGAAATTTCTAGAAGCGAAAATTCATGGTTACTGATAACTATTTTCAAGCATGCTAATAGAATGGAACTTGAAAAAGAACGAGTTTTCCATGAAGAAAGTGAAAATTGATATCAATTGTATGCAATAAAAACAAAACCTTCCTTTGATTTTCGTATACTTTGATTTTGAAACTAATTGAAAAGAAAATGACAATTAAAAAAAAATAAGCAATGCTGTTAAGTCATAGAACATCGCCTGTATAGTATGTCTATTGAATTACTGAAATATTTATCGGTTTTATTTTAAGTAATAATATAATCTTGAGTTTTTTTTTTCATCAATAAAAGAGTCTTAAATGATCAAACATTCTGAAAGGACGAATAAAAATAATAACAAATAGTGCATTGAGACATGAGATGTATCATCAAAGATATGTATACATTTTGTTTTTGAAAAGTGCCTCAAGCTAGTAAGAACCTCATAGCTAATGACTTCAGTAGAATGAGTAAATTTCCACAGTATTTATTTTTGTTATTGCTCTAGTTCGCAAAACTCTTTTGGCGATGGTTTTCAACGTAATAATGAGAACGATCGATTTTCAACACGTAATCGAAATTCATTAAATGAATATTCTCGTCAAGACGGTCGTTATCAGCAACAAAATCAACCATATTCACGTTTCAATCGTAATGAAAGTGGAACCTCATCAACAAGACGTACTCCAAATTCATTTTCATACACAAAACAAAGTTCATCTGAATCGAAACAAACTATGAGTGATGATGATCTTAGTTTGAAACAAACAAAATCGAAACGTCCACTTGCTGAAGACGTTCAAAAACAATAGCAAAGTCCATGGAAACGATCAACTCGTAGCTAAGCTTAAATACAAAAAAAAAATAACAACTACAAATGTCTCTAGGTTATTTACACACATAGTACTTGTTCTGTCATGTTTCTAGTATTCATTTGTTTTCTTTTGATTTGATATTTGTTATGAATAACTAATGTGTTATAGAATGCATAAAAAAAAGAAAAAAAAAGCCACGTGTTACAATATATTCATATTTATATATGTATATTGTTCATTGGTAAAATCTAATTTAGTTTGTTTCTTCAGATACAAAGAAATAGAGATGTCAACGGTGGACACCCGGTTTCCGGCTTTATTAGATCAGTTTGCCAATGATTTGCAGAGTTCAAATGAAGATACGCGACGGCGAGCAACAGACGAGCTATACGAACGTATTGTTGCTCAATATGCTGATGTAAGTGAGATCAACTAATCGTGAGAGAGAGACGTATGTAACATTTCTCAAGACGTTAAATATAATATATCGTTAGATATTGAACGATAGTTAATCTTGATGTTTGGTTTCAACTTAGAATAGAATTATAATATAAGATGATTGTAAATATTGAAGATAGAAAATGAGAAATATTTTCGAACAGAAAACACCATCACATTCGATTTTAAATAATAACCGATTTTGTTTTTAATAATATTCATCGAACACGTTGTTTCTTACTTTTTTGTTTGAGTACTATGATCAATAGAAAATAAAATGTCATCTATGTAGAGATTTTCTTCTAGGCACAGGTTATGAAATTTGAGAGAGAAAAAAACTCTTTGTACATTTAATCAATTTGTAGTGATTCATACTTTCAATATTTCTTGTTTTTATAGGCACCATCTGATATTGTTACAAATATTGCCGAACAAGTACAAGATTTTGTTCGAAAGAAAATGAGCAATCCCAATGATGTAAAAGAAAATCGTGCAGGTCTTCTTGTCATTCGTATGTTCTATTAATATGTTTACTCTTATCTATTTATTCATATATGTTTATTTATTAAGTTTGTTTTATATGCGTTGGACAAAATTTCTATACTGAATTAAGTAATAAATTAGAACCAACACTACGCGGTTATAAACAAATGTCTGTTGATGCTAATTTATGTGAATTAGTCGTCAAAATAACATGTATACTTGTCAAAGTAATGGCATATTTTATTTACGCACGTATCGTAATAAACTTATTTCTAGGGTTGTGGTCGAATGAGTATTGATCAATTTTCACATGATGTTCCTAAAGCAATTGAACGTATCTCACGTGATGAAAAGCATGAAACACGACGTTATAGCGGTATAACAATATTAAGAGAAATAGCTCTTGCCGCTCCATCACGTTATTATCATTTAATAACACCTGTTGAACAATTTTTCGAACAACTATTTGTTACAATGACCGATCCAGAAGTATGTAGAAGAGATAAGAAGTTTCCTTTTTATTTCAAATACAATCGAACCAATTTCTTTCATTTTATTTTCAAGCAATACATTCGTGAGGCATTTGCAGAAACTATGCATGCAACACTGATTGTACTCATCGATCGAGAACGTGAAGAGCAAAAACATAATAATAATAGTGATATTACAACAGGAAAAGATTTACCAAGCAGCCATATAAGTCATGCAATAAGTACAGAATCGAATACATTTATGAAAGCATATAATGTTAGTTGAAATTATCTTGTCTTTTGCAATAGACTTATTTAAAACGACAAAGATTTGTTTGTTTAGATGGCATATACAGAAGCTATGAAATGTTTAACAGTTGATACGACAAAAAGTAAAAATACTCAAAAAGAAGATCGTATTCATGGAGGACTTTTGTTACTCAATGAACTTTTACGAGTATCAGATGTTAAATTTGAAGTAAAAGTTTTCAACAAACAAATGACTGATATTATACGAATGAAGTGTTTTTTTTTTGTTTTGTTGCAGAATATTTGTCAAGATTTAATTCATCCTTATAATGCACCAAAACCTAAAGCCATTTCATATAAAGTAAGCATAAGAATTTATTATCTTAGTAATTAAAAAAATATCTTTTACTTAATTCGATTCATTGATTCTTATTGAATTATTGAGATTGCAGATTTTTTATGTTAATTGATTTTGCTAAAAGTTCGTAACAATAATTTCTCAGTACATATGAATATTTATAATATATATATAAATTCTAAATAGTTAGGTGAATTTATAATCAATGTAAATAATTCCAAGAGATTATTTTTGATGATAGATTTGTTTTTCCATGTAGTTATTATTTATTAGCGTTGTAGCAAACATTCAAATATAGTCATAAAAAACATTGTTTGAAGAGAAATAATAAAAACAAAAATGTACTCCACTAATGAAATGAATTCGATGAGAGTACATCAATACGAACAAGATCAATACTGTTCTTTTCAAGACTTCAAAAGACACTTTCAAATCTATGAAAACAACACGCAATGAATCTAGAGTGATTCGAGTATGAGAAAAAAATGTGATGCGCAGTCTGAATTGAAATTCAATAGAAACTAAATTTCTTAATAATCTACCGAGTTATTCATTCGAACTTCAATTAAATTTTGAAATCTTTCATTCATTTATACTTGAAAATTTAAAATATCCTAGGATGTACATCGTGCTCGTGTAGCTTTAACATTCGAACGTACGGGTCCATTATCTCCAATGGATATCATTGACAATCCTGAGCAATCTCAGATTCAAGTACAATCATCGTTGATTCGTTCCATAATGTTGGAAAATTTTCTAAATATTTGTAATCAAGTATTTCAATATCGTCAACAACCTAAGTCAATGATAGCCAATGTATTAATTCGTATATTACCACGTTTAGCATCATTGAATTATAAATTATTCTCTCATCAACCATATGTTGATGCAACAATGAATTTCATATTTGAACGTATGAATTCACGTGAATTAAAAGAACGACAGTTAGCATTTCATGCATTGGGTTTAATGATTTTAGCTGATAAGACAAGTCGATCTAATGATACTGATTTATTAATATCAACCACACCATTAACAAAAGATATGACAAAAATTTTGGACTGTTTAAAACAAACATTTGTTCCTATAGCATCAGCCAATACTTCATTGACATCATCACATTCACATCGTCGTAACAATTCAATACAAATATCAAATTCATCATTTCAACAGCAACAAACATCATCAATGAATAATTTACTATCATGTCGATATTCTTCGCCTGATTCAAGTGTATTTGCATGTATAACGATGATAGGAGAAGCTGGCCCTGATGCATCGAAATGCTTGGATACATTATTAGAATATTTATTACATTGTGGTTTAAATCATTCATTATTATTTTGTTTAGATAAATTATGTTCAATGCCACTTATACATACAGATACAAAACGTAAAATTCATCAAGGTTTATTAGAAAATTTACGCTCAGTTTTATGTAATCCATTGTCATATTGTGCAAATGTAACTAATGAACAAAGTGATATTATTATAATTGCATTACAAACATTTAGGATTTTCGAATTTGAAGCGCAAGCTATCGAACCATATTTCATTGATATATTAAATTCACGTTTTATTGAACATGATCTTCTACGTGTAAGAATCGAAGCTATCATAACTATAACAAATTTATTAAGAAAATTATTATCACCAACATCACAAACAATATTATCATCAAATACGACATCATCATTAATAGCATCTAATAAATTAAGAATTAAAATTGGTCATATTACACAACGTATATTAACTATTGGCGTAACTGATTTAGATCCTGATGTACGCTACAATGTCTTTCTAACATTACAAGAAGATTTTAAACAATTTCTTGCGAAATCAGAAGCATTAGAACTATTGTTTTTCTCTGTACATGATGAATGTCATGAAATACGAGAGTTAGCATTGAGTCTTATTGGTCGTTTATCGAATATAAATCCAGCTTATGTTTTACCACCATTAAGACATTTATTATTGCAATTATTAACTGAATTAGAAATTGGTTGTTCACTAAGTGGAAAAGAACAAGCATCAAGATTATTAGGACAACTAATTGCAAATACACCAAGAATTGTTAGACCATACATGCAATCAATTACTCAAGTAAGTTTTTCTTTTTCTTGAATTGATGAACATTTGTTATCAATGAAAAGACGAGGAATGAAATTTAAATTGAATGACAAACATGGATAAACACAAACACATTCGTAGTTTATTATCAAACTAGTTACAAAAATATCTCCTTTTCATTGAATAGAATATTTCATCTAGTCTTATTGTTCATGATGAAAAGCGAATGAGAAAATCGGTGAGAAATAAGTTTATGTTCTATTCGATGATACGACATATATGTAGAAAACATACAAGTAGATGTAAGAATAAATCCTTGGTTCATCAATTTTTATCTCAGTCATAGATTATTTTGTATGAACAACTGAATAAATGGACGAGAATTCATTTAGATTTTATTTTCGTCGAACTGTACTAACACAAATAAGCTATCAACTATTCCTGATGATAGATCGTTTGGCCATTTATTTTTGATATGATGCATTCTAAGCTTTTCAAGTTTGATATTCAAATGATCAGCTACGCTCTTTCGAACTATCTTTCTTCCATCAATGCTCAAGATTAACTTAATCTTGAAGTCAGCGTTGAGAACATTACCCTCGTAATCAGAATACATGATACACAAAAGACTTGTGATCATGCATGCAAATTGATTATCAATGCCAAATCAACTAGTAATTGTCGATGTCTTTCAAGTAGCCATACATTTAGCTGTATAGGTGCATGCCTTATATTCTGTGAATTAGTTACAACATTTAAACAAATAATCCATCCATTGATCATTCTATTTGTTTTTCTTCATGTCAACAATATTCGAGAATCTTCTGATTACTTGTCCTATTAGAATTAATTGTATAAGACACACTAAATTTGTTTTTTTCGTATCATTCTAGGCTCTATTACCATTAATAAAACAACATGAACAACATTCCAATGTACTCATTGCCTTAGTTCGAACGGTTGGTGAACAAGCGCAAGTTTGTGGTATTGATTTAGATCAACGTGTACATGATCTATTTCCAATTCTAATTAATATGATGCAAGATACATCGAATTATCGTAAACGTGAAGTTGCTCTATGGACAGTAGGTCAAATAGTTGAAAGTTGTTGTTATGTTATTGAACCGTTGCAAAAATATCCAATTCTACTTGATGTACTTTTACAATTTCTAAAATCACCTGAAGAAATACCATTTCGTCGTGAAACTATACGTGTTCTTGGATTTCTTGGCGCAATCGATCCATATCACGTTCGTCCAACAAATGATCCACTACGTTCATTGTCATTTGATGTAAATGATATAACATCAACACATCGTGTTCGTGCACAGCCTGATCCCATTGAAATATCGTCGAATGAACTTCTAGTTGCATCAGGCGCTCAATCATTACATGATTTCTATACATCAATGGCAATCTATGTTTGTCTTCGTGTTCTTAAAGATCCTAATAGTCCACAATTACATTTAAAAGCTGTACAAGCTATATCGATTATACTTCAATGGCTCGGAAGTTCATGTACACAATACGTTTCACTTGTCTTGCCACGCTTATTATCTGTCGTACGTAGTACAGATGATAGAAATTTAGTGCCCTATTTTCGTCAAATCAATATAATTATTATATCAATCAAAGGCTCAATAATACAATATGTAAATGAAGTTGTGCAATTAATACGTGACTATTGGGATACACATACAGATTTACAAATTCTACTTATACAAACTATCGAATCATTAGCTGCTGCATTAGATAGTGAATTTCGTCATTACATACATTTATTATTACCATTTGTCATGAAAACATTTCGCATAGATACAAATACAGTAAGTATAAATAGTTTAACAACAAATCAAAATCAAGAACGACTGTTAATATTATCCCAAATGTTTTCAACATTGAATAAATTTGGTAAAACATTAAAACCACATTTCAATGTCGTTCTACCATCAATATTAGATATAGCATCAACAAATACATATCCTATAAAATTACGTCAAGAAGCATTGGATACAATTGAACAGCTAGCTGATAAAGTTTTTCTTAGTGATTATGTATCAGCTATATTACAAATTCTTTTAAGAATTATACGTAAGACATTACCATTACAAATGAAATGTTTAGATATAATATTGATTATAGCACAACAGATGGGTAAACATTTTCTTGTATTTAGTTCTCTGGTATCTAAAACTATTGATGATATGAAATTACAACATTCGAAATATGAATTGTACATATCTAAATTAAAAGATACATCATTTGTTGATGTACAATCAGAAGCAATTGGCAATGCCAATAATCTATCGAATCAAACAACGAATGAACCTGTACGACGTAATGATGAAAAAGTTCTATACACAATACGTACAGAACAATTACGACAACATTGGTCACAAGCTATGCATAGAAATGCTAAAGATTTACCAATGTGGTTAAATAAATTTCAACAACTTGTTTTAGAACAATCACCTGTTTATCCATTACGTGCTATGGGGACTTGTTTAGCACAAGTATCACCATCTATTCCGCGTGATTTATTCAATGCATCATTTATATCATGTTGGAGTGAATTGAATTCACATGATAGATCAAGTTTAACAAATGCATTAACCTATGCTTTATCTGTATCTGATAAGCCTGATGTTATACAAACAATATTGAATCTAGCTGAATTTCGTAATCATTGTGATTTAAAATTAAAATTAGAACGACAACAAAGACCCAATCGACGTACAGCGGATTCAGCTATCAACGATGTAAACGATGATATCCATAATGAGAAAGAAAAAGCGAAGAAAAAAGATACCAATAATGATACTGATGATGACCTAGAACGTTCATTAATTAATATACATTTATTAAGTGAAAAAGCATTTAGTGTAAGAGCTTATGCCAAAGCTTTGAGATATAAAGAAGAAGAATTTCAACGACTACATGATTCAGCATCGGTAAATCAAGCATCAATCACGTCCGATATCGTTGAATCGTTAATTAGTATAAATCATGAGCTACAACAATCGGAAGCTGCTCATGGTGCATTACAATATGCTCGACTTAATAATATCAAAATAAAAGGTCTTTGGTATGAAAAATTAAATCAATGGGAACGTGCACTAAGAAATTATGAATTTCTTAAAACAAATGATCCATCAAATATGGATATACATCTAGGACGTATGAGATGCATGCAAGCACTTGGTTCATGGGCTGAGTTAAGAGATTTAGCATCTTACGCATGGGAGTTAACTGATCAAATTCGCGATGAACAAGTAGTAGGCTTGTTATCATTTTCAACAAGTTTAATTGACAAAAGTTCAGGATCGACATCAGTAAATCACACTACAAGTGTTGTCAATGGACGTGAATTGAGAAAAAATCTTCAACAAAAAATTGCACCGATGGCTACACGTGCCGCATGGAGTCTTGGTGATATGGCCGATATGGAAAAATATTATATTCATATACCAGATACAAAATTCGAAGGAGCTTATTATCGTGCTGTTGACGCTATAAGAAATGATAATTATAGACAAGCACAAGATTGCATTGATTTAGCACGAGAATTATTAGATGTTGAATTGACTACATTAGCTAATGAAAGTTACAATCGAGCATATTCAGGTAATTGAATAGTTTGTTTTCTTTTCTTTCGTTATCTTGTACACTTGAAAAAGAAAGTTTCAACATTCAGTATGTCAAGTAAGGATTTATCACAACAAGAAAAAAGCTTTAATCTAAGAAGTTGACTGTTTTATTTAAAGTTTTTTAAAACTACGGGATTTCATTGTCTATATTGTGAATTAACAGTAAATAATGACTATCGATTGATTTATTTAGATAACAACTTGTAAAATGAATTGAACCTATTACTATTGAGAATGAGAATACATGTAGCTTGATTTTTACGTCTTAGAATTTATAATGATTAACATCGCATTATATTCTTTTTTTTTTCGTAAAAGTTTGTTTCAATGTATAAAATTGAATATGGAAATAAGCGAATAACTTCGTTAAAGCATTAGATCGTAGTATCCATATTTTAGTACTGACGTGTATATCCCTGGACGTTACTAGGCATGATTGAATTATGACTGAATGTAGATAAAAAGAAAGGTATGAATGTCGAAATCCCTCGATTCTATGCAAATTTGAGAGCAAATATCATGCAATAGAAACGACATCAATCTTGAAGCCTTTGAACAACAATCTTTTACAGTTTGTGAAGCCGTATGAAGCTCTATGAAGGTTCTTTGGTTTTCCAGTCAATTGTACCTTCTTTATTCTTTCTGTTTCTCTTGTTCAATATAAGAAAATTGATTGAACAGCCATATAAAGTTAAGTAAACACATAGTATTTATTGATTTATATGTGTACTGGTACTCGAATACGAAATAATATCTTGAATCATCATTTTTCTATGTTCAACTTTATGTTTTTTAAATAAAAAATTTCGTCTGATCACTTTGCTTCTTAATTGTATGATATATTTAAAAATCATTAGATTGTACTTTTATTTTAATTGATTAAAATTCTCTAAATAATCAATTGTTTATATCGATGAAAATTTATAATAACGAATACAAGGAATATGAGTACGGTTCATTGAATAGTTCGAACGTATTTTGATGATTTATAAAAGATTTTGGAACTATTTGTAATCAAAAATTTAATCTATTGTGTCGAAGACAATTCGAAACATATTGGAGAATCTTTTTGTTGTTTAGCTATGATCCATGCTCAACTTCTATCTGAATTAGAAGAAGTTTGGTATTATAAAATATTACCTGAACGACGTCAATCAATATGTGACATATGGCAAAAACGCATGCAAGGAAATCAACCAATCATCGATGATTATCATCGTTTATTATTAACTCATTCACTTTGTTTACCGATGGCACAAGATCTTCAATCATGGATTAAATTAGCTAATCTTTGTCGTAAATCAAATCGTTTAACAATGGCTGATTTCATATTTAAAGAATTAACACATACGGTTTTAAATGATCAAGCAAATCTAAATCGTGATATATCTATTTTAAGTCCGAGTACATATCAGTCACAAACATCACATCATTATAATATTCAAACAACAACAACACCGGCATTTTCGTTACAATCTCAACAAAATTATTATCATCCAACATTGATTGATCAACAATTAGTTAAATATGAAAAAGCGAAATATGATTGGCATTGTTTAGTTGCAACACGTGATCGTCTTTTGCTTGACAGACACAATCGTAAACAAGTTTTAAATAATGATAATAATCCACAAAATGATAATCAAAGTACACCCACATTAACATCGTCAGTATCATCAACAAGTATATCATCGGCAACGACGGCCAATGCTGAAAGTACAAAAGTAAAACTTGAGTCAAATCATCAAGAACAATTGAAATTAATTGAAGAAATGAAAGAAATGATCGTTAAAACATGCTTACCGGCATTAGATCATTTAAGAAAACAAGCAGCAACATCAACTGGAAATGTACAACAACAAAATATGATGGCATCAAGTGGTGGAGCAACACCGGCTAGCTCAGGAACTACATTGGCTGGCACAAATCAAAATGTAAATCCAATTCAACAATTACCTGTAAGATACGATGTTAATTAATTCTTTGTCTATCGAATGACTATACACAAGATCGAAATCTTACTTGATTTTGACTAGTTAACATTTTCATACAATCCTATGACTTACAGTCAATTGTGTAATGTGAACAATATACAATTGTTCGCAATACAGATAAAAATGAATTTGATATATTTTTTTAGAATTCAATTTAAAATCTATATCGAAATTTTTAAGATCAAAATCTAGAATTAATTTGAAAATAATTGTAATCAAAAAAATATATTGCATGTAGACAAATGATTCTTCACTAGTTCAAATTTCCATGTTTTATAAACAAAGTATTCTCATTCTCATAGTTTATTTCATCTCGTATGATTCGTTAAGAGAATTCTTTGAGATTTATTGCGAGTTTTGAAGTAAATAATCCTCTAGAGAAATGAAACACTTTTTCGAAGTTTGCCATACATTTAACACGCAATAGATTAAATTTTATAGACGATATGAATGTCATCGTTATTCTTTGTCTCGTATGTTTCTTGATTAAAAAAGTTCGTAGAGTATTATTAAAACTATAGTTGTAGATAACGCAAATAGAATTCTACGTAAAAATTCTAGGCTCTCAAGTGTATGATTCTTGGTTGTATTTCCGGCAGAAGTCAATAGAGAAAACAACTAGTGATCACTGAAATCTTTGAAAAAGTATCTTTTACTGTTCGAAGTTTAGTTGACACATGATCAATCTGCTGACAAATATAGCTCAATTATAATAGCAAATCGGATCAATATGTATTGATATAAATATATCTAATAAAATGAAGTAAATTGAAACAAGCTGTAATTAAATATACTGATAAATTTTAGAAAGAAAAATTGTTTATCTTTGAACCATATATACTATTGATTAATTTCTCATGTTATTCGAACTATTTTATGATTTCATTATTCGTAGTCTCTCTCTGTAACAACAGCAAATGCAACACCACCAATAAATTCAACAGGATTTTCTCTAATGACATCGACAACTTTGTCAACACCATCTCAAACAGTTAATCAACGTGAACAACGATTTCGTCACTTAATATCAAAATGTTATTTACGATTAGGTACATGGCAACATGAACTATTCGGCATGAACGATGATATCATACTAGGTGAAATAATGAAAAATTATGAACATGCCTGGACATATGATGATTCCAATTATAAAGCATGGAATGCTTATGCTGTGCTTAACTATGATGCTGTGAGTTATTTCAAACAACGCATACAAGATTTATCACGTGGTAATCAACAACAACAACAAGCTCCACTATCTCCAACAGGACTTCCTGTTGATAATTTATCATCACCATCTCGGCAACC
This sequence comes from Rotaria macrura, assembly GCA_900239685.1. Taxonomy (NCBI): domain Eukaryota; kingdom Metazoa; phylum Rotifera; class Eurotatoria; order Philodinida; family Philodinidae; genus Rotaria; species Rotaria macrura. The sequence goes on along the minus strand of OENT01000413.1, from coordinate 96,378 downwards.
ACAAGCACAACAACAAATTCCACAATCCCAAATATTACCACCACCACCACCACCACCGCCTCAACAACAGCAACAGAATATCGATGCGTCGAATGAAGTTTTTCGTGCGTTGACAGCAAAAATGATACAATCTACGATACCAGCTGTGAAAGGCTTATTTAAATCAATCGTACTTTCAAAAGCTAAACATTGTTTACAAAATACTCTTCGCTTATTAACACTTTGGTTCGAATATGGACAATATCGTGAAGTACATGATGCCATAACTGAAGGTAATCGAACAGTACCTGTCGAAGTTTGGCTACATGTATTACCACAATTGATTGCACGTATTGATTCACCAAGACCATTAGTTCATCAACTCATACGTCACTTACTCATTGATGTTGGTCGACAACATCCACAGGCATTAATTTATCCATTGGTTGTAGCATCGAAATCGGTTGTTCGTGATCGTGAAGTTGCAGCTAATCGAGTTTTAAATAATATGCGAGAACATAGTCATACACTTGTACAACAAGCTTTTGTTGTTAGCGAAGAATTAATTCGTATATCAATATTATGGCATGAAAAGTGGCATGAAGGCCTAGAAGAAGCATCGAGACAATATTTTGGTGATAGAAGTATACCAGGTAATTAAAAAGAAACCATGGAAAATATTAGATCAATGTCTAGCCTATGAATAAGTAAAACAGCATTCATTCTGCATACAGTATAGAAATAACACACAAACGAAACAATTTGTGGAAATTAGATAAATCGAAAACGATGTTGACAAGAGAATATAAATTGAAGTATTTAATGTTTATATAAACCATTGAGTATCCCAAGAAATGAATGAAGGCAAATGAATGAGTCGCAGTAGAACAGGATATTATTTCAAACTTAGAGATACAGACATAAGTGTTTGTTTAAATTTTATGCCGTGGGTGTCTTGAGAAGTAAGTCTACTGTATTGAAATTTGCAAGAGTTAAAACAAAATGAATTGACCGTAAAAATTTCATAATGAAAAAATGTTCCAAAAAAAAAGAACAAATTTACCTTCAAGCTAGATGGCTTGATTGCAGACGAAGAGGAATATTAAAACCTCATACTTATCATATAAAATCTATTACTCAAATGAACATTGTTTTTAATTATTTTATTCCCAAGTTCCGTTTTATTTTAAAAGTGGATTCTGCTGTTTCATGGTTTCAAACATTCATCGGTTTGAATTCTTTATTTTTAATATGTTAAAAGGAGAGCATCTAATAAAATCTCATCGGTTTTTTTTTCGTTTTTTCTTAGGAATGATTGAAACGTTAGAACCGTTGCATGCAGCAATCGAACATGGAAGTGCAACATTAAACGAACGCACATTTCTTGATTCATATAGTAATGATTTAACTCAAGCTCACGAATGTATTCGTCGTTTTCAACGAACAAAAGATCAACGTGAACTACATCAAGCATGGGATCTTTACCATCAAGTATTTAAACGTATTCATGCTCAATTACCAAATATAACATCTCTTGAATTAGATTATGTTTCTCCACGTAAGAAAAATATTTCTATTGTATAAGCTATAATGAACTTTACATTTTAACTCTTGTAGGTTTAGCAACACACTGTCATGATTTAGAATTAGCTGTACCTGGTACTTATGAACCATATAAAACACCGATAACAATACGTAACGTCCAATCACATATAACAGTTATTACATCAAAACAACGGCCACGAAAAATTAGTATAACTGGTTCTGATGGATTCGAATATGTATTTCTTCTTAAAGGACACGAAGATTTACGGCAAGACGAACGTGTTATGCAATTATTCGGCTTGGTTAATGAGTTTCTATCAGCTAATGATGAAACACGTCGTCGAAATTTCATAATTCAAAGGTATCCAGTTATACCATTAGCACCCAATAATGGTCTACTTGGTTGGGTTGCACAATGTGACACATTTCATGCTCTAATTAAAGAACATCGTGAAAAATCTGGTACTTTGCTTAATGCTGAACATCGTTATATGCAAGGAAAAGCTCCACATTATGATCAATTACCATTAATCAATAAAGTTGAAGTATTTGAATATGCTTTAAATTTGTTAGACGGTGATGATTTAGCGAAAATTCTATGGCATAAAAGCTCAAGCGCAGAAATCTGGTTAGATAGACGATCGAATTATACACGATCATTAGCTGTGATGTCCATGGTAGGAATTAAAAATCCAAATTAAAAATTTTTGTTTATGGATTTGTAAAAAAAAGACAAAATATTTTTCAAATTATGATTTTAGGTTGGTTACATATTAGGTTTAGGTGATCGTCATCCATCAAATTTAATGCTGGATCGTGCCAGTGGAAAAGTTGTTCATATAGATTTTGGTGATTGTTTCGAAGTAGCTATGACTCGAGAAAAGTTTCCTGAAAAAATTCCTTTCCGTCTAACACGTATGCTACGTAATGCCATGGAAGTAACTGGTATCGATGGAACATTTCGTATGACATGTGAACATGTTATGGATGTATTAAGAAAAAATCGTGATAGCCTTATGGCTGTATTAGAAGCATTTGTACACGATCCATTGCTCAATTGGCGTCTATTAGAAAGTAATACTAACGAGCAAAATGCTATTATATCAACAACAAGCAATCGTTCACCAGCAACAGCTCAACAACCGCAGCAGCAGCAGCAACAACAACAACATTACCAACCGCATCTATCGACTGTTAACGAAGAAGATAATGAACATGAGAGTACGATTGGTGCAACAACACAACAACAGCAAAACGTTCAGGCCGTTGTTACACAACCTGGTCGAATAATACGTGCAGTTGAAATAATGAGTCGTGTACGAGAAAAATTAACAGGAAGCGATTTTCATCGAGGGCAACCTGTCGATATACCAACACAAGTTGAATTACTTATTAGACAGGCAACAAGTCATGAAAATCTTTGCCAGTATGTTATCTGTTTTTTTAACTTCTTCGGTCTATCTTTCTAACATTCGTTCTATTCTTTTAGGTCTTACATTGGATGGTGTCCATTTTGGTAAATATTAATGTGTATTTTCGTTTCTTTTCCAGTGAGCTGTTGATGTTGTGTGCGATTTTATTTGTAAATAAATTTTTCTTTTGCTACACATAAATAAAAAAGTTCTCTTAAATCGAATTATTTGATTTAAATTGTTTCCCTTTTGATTTACTATTTTTTTTTGTTTATTTTTATCAAGGCTATTTTATGTTTTTCTTTTGGTCGATTAAAACAAGTTGATGATGAAAGGTTGAGTGCTTTTTTTATTTTGTGTTTTTTATCAATGCATACAGACAAGCGACGAGTGATTGGCGCGCATAAACAATGTTTCTTTTCTTTTAGCGTTTAGTTTGTCAAGTGTATGTGATCGAATGAAGCAAAAGGAAAAATAAATACTAATAGTCAATATGTACAAACGATGTGAATGAACGATAGTAAAAAAATCCTTAAGAACCACTTTTGAATAGTAAAATTGATAGTGGACCTTTTGTTAAATAAATAAATCCATTCATTTCATGCGTGACATATGAACTAAATTGTCGTCCAACGATGCAATGCCAACATGATGAAAATGCTTTATCAGCTGATCGTTTAAGAAAACCTGCTAATTCACGTTGATTACTTAAATCATACTTTTGAAATGCTGATCGAACTAATTCAACCATTTCTTGTTCATATGCCGCTGATAGATCAGTGGATTTTACCATCAAACCGTCGTCAGGAACATTGCGTTGAGTTTTTTGCTGTCCATATGGATTATTTTGATTGGCATTTTTCGATGTTGAATTATAAATTGATGATTGCGATCGATAGACTTGATTTTGTTCATTGAGTAAATCATCATAGGAATGAGCTCGTCCATTACCAGCCGCATTATTTGAACGAAATATTTCATTTTCACCAGTATTCGAACGATAAGATGTTGATTGATATCTATTTGTATTTAAATCATTTGATGAATTATTATAATTGGTTGAATATTTGCCTGATGGTGTATTCGTACGAGCTGGAAAGGATGTTGTAGGTGAAACAGATTCCGCATAATATGAATTAGTACGTCTTGCTGATAGATTACCTTCATTCATTGTCTGATAAGAATTATATTTGTTTTCGTTTGAAGATTGATCTTGATAGTTTGTCGATCCTCCTCCAAACGCTGATGTTCGAGCAGGTGAAGATGATGAATAAGTAGATGTGTACATATCAAAGTGAGATGGTTTCTTGGCTTATATATATATGAATATATATATATATATATATATATATATATATGTATACGTATAAATGTATGTTCTTCTTTTCTTTCTCCTTGTTCTTTCACTTCTCTTTCTCTCTCTGTCTAATTTGCGTAAAAAAAAACAAGAGAAAAATGAAGCGTTTGTTGCTGTTGTCGATTGAGTGGCGTTGAGATTAAAAAATTTCGAATATGGGACACAAGTTTAATGGCGTATTTTCGATCGATTCGGTGTATTTTAATATCTAGTATGAATCGAATGTACTTGAATTACATTGATAATAATTGAAGGAAGGAGACGAGAAAAATGAAAAGAAGGTAATCGCGTCCGTGAAATAGAGTTTTTTTTCTCTCTTACTTGAAGACAGTCAAAGAACCGAGGCAAGGTAAAAAAAGAGAATCTCCTTTTTTTCTTTTTCATTCTGCTTCTCGGTTGACAGTTTAAAAAAAAAAGAAGAAAAAACCGAGAAAAAAAGAAATTACTAAAAGTAAAAAAACATTTTTTTTCCCTCAACTGAAGACAGACTAAGACATACAAAAACTTGTCTGATTCAATTTACGAATATGTGATATATATATATATATTTCTTCTAAACAAGAATAGAATACAATATGCATACTCATTCTTATACTTGAGTGTGTGCTTGAATTAGTATTAAACCTCAACTCTAGTTTCTACAAAAACAATCCTCTTACGTATATAAATATATATTAAAATAAAATACCGTGGAAGAATAAAAAAAAACGATAGAACATGTGTACTATTTTACTATTCAATGTACAAGTCTATTTTTCATGCCTGTTTGTTTTTAATGGCAATCACCTGTATGTATTTATAGATATGTACATATGCATGAGAACAAGGCCAATAAAAAGGATAGAATGGAGTATCTTAATAATAATTATTATTAAGTACTATGGACATATGTCGCTCCTATTGTTAACCGCATGCACACACTCTATAATTGTTATGCATCAAGGATACATTATCTTTTGTTATCAATGTTGATCAAATGATTGTCTTCAATTGAAACAGTAGTTGATGTATTGATACAAAATACGATAGAGTTTTATTCAAATTTCATCTGTCTATCGATTTTCGATTGAATTTCATTAGACATTTGTTTATTTCTCAAAGTCATCTTATGATAATGACCATGGAGGTCGTCATTCATCATCACATCTGCTGTAAAACTATTTAATGAGCACCATCTTTTCTGTTCAAATTCTTATGTAACATCAGAAACAAAAACGAAGAGAACGAAAAAAAAAAGATTAGAAGAACTTCATTCATTTGCATGTCATTTTCACATCGGATTATGATTGTATAGAATAACCTTGACACAATGTATAGAGATTTTTAAAAAAATACATTTATATATACATAAGCATTACACGCCTACATTCTATTTGACAAGTGTGCCTGCACGCACACGGCAAAGTGTTATATTACACGAGCACTAGTTGCATCTATCGGCATATATATATATATATATGCATTCAAATGAATATGCATATATATATACATATACATATGTCGATTGTCTATGTATGCATGACGTTAATCCAGTCAAATCGACACATATAAAGCGTTTGATCATACTGATCGTTTCAAGTGTCACATTAATCAGAAGATTTAAAAAAATATATAAATGTATATTAGTTTGTAAATGTGAATGTCGTCTCGATCTTAAGTCTTAAAAAGATTTTCTTTCACTAGATTATAATGTGCAATTAAGAAGAAACAGTCAAGTATGAAAAAAATATACATACATTCAGACATGAAATTTGAAAGAATTATTAGAATCCATAAAATCTATTCATAAATTTGAAAAGTTTCTTTGGTTACGAATAAATATTCAATACAATCGCATTACATACTTCTAGAGTTTATAAAAAAATGATTATTTTGATATCGAAATTTTTCAACCTTGAAGAATACGTTCTTAATACAGTTGTTATATCGTATGACGAGAATTTTTTGTCATATATATCCTAGATTGATTATCGCACTATAGGATAATCGCCCCTTCTTAAAATAAAAAAATGAAATTGAATCACTATAAGACCAATGAATCGATTAGCACAAGACTGAGAAGAAAAACATATATTCATTAGCATAATGCCATTAGATTAATTTTATAGCTTCTATTCTATCATATCAAAATGTATCAATAGCGTAGGTATGAGACAATTATATGATGATACTTGTTTTCTATGTAGATTTTAATGAATATTTCAATCAAATAAATATATTTCTTTTTCATAAAATACTTATCATTATAAACCGATTGATCTAATTGACCAGAATTTATCGAATCAATGATTCGAATGTAACATGATGTTTTATTGTTCAAAACATACATATATATATATATATGCTGTGTATTTTGATAGAGTGACATTAGAATGACTCATTTTTTTCCTTCATCATCAAACCATAAACTTCTGAAAAATTACCTCTTTATTAGCATACATCAATTATTTACATTTAGTTGACCCGAATAGTAAATCTCATATAAAAACAAAGTTTTTCAAAATAAGATGATTGATGAATCCGCTCGAATGAAAATGGGGTTTATCTTTCAAATTATTATTTATTTAAATATTTACATGAATTATAGCTTGCTACAGTTATCTTATGGTATATTTCATAATAAATAGAAATCCTATGTTATGAAAACAAGTATACATTGACTACTTTAGATTGCACTGTTGACAATCGCATTGATACAATGAATGATAAGCTATACTATATCGATGCTACTCAATTAATATCACAGATTCATTGTTCTAACGTCTCCATATAATACATATACCTATTAGTATATATATATATGAACATATTGGAAATGAATCGATTAAAGTACAATATATTAAAATAACTCCTATCATAGTTACGTGTTGATAATAACATAAGATGTGTTGACTCGAGTCAAATATCGAATGATATTTTACATATCTCTTTTAATACACTTTAAGTATAATACATTCTTATCATGGCCTGCATTTCAAAACTGTATTTATTAATAGGGTTGCTTGGATAGAAAGTATTATGGAGTTAACATAGATAAGTCAATCATGGGCCATAACAGACAAAAGAGAAAAATAGAAAATTTTCATTGTTTCCACTTCATTGTTAACCTCTGCTGCACTTTTGACGAAGATTTTCTCAAATTTTCATTTCTAGTATAGCAATATTTTAGCATTCAATACATAGGGAATTAAAACTGATTTTACATCGTGTATTATGCAAGTAAAATACAAAGTACATAATTACGTCAGAGTATTTAGAATGCATATTTGTGCTGGAAGAATAATAGGCCGTAATTCATAATAAAACATTCAATAACAAGTGTTTGACAGTACATGTATCATTTTCGAGAACAAAGAATTTCATTCCCTAATTGACTTATGATTACAAAAAGGTCATGATCGATCTTGTCTTTTGTTTAGAAATATATGATCGAGGAAGAATAAATTGAAAAACGCATTCCATGTTGGAAAAAATTAGAACGACATTGACTTCATGTTCAATTCGACATTTTTCGTTTGATCATATATAAATAAAGAGTATCACAGCTGAACAATCGATTATTGTATTGTAAAAACATGGCAACTATGTTTTGTTTCGAAATAGAATCAGTAATTCTAAATGCGACATTGAAATCCTCTGAGAACAACGTCAAACAAACATTTAATTTCAAGTTCACTTATTTTTCAAGTTAACAAGACACATCAACTCAATGATTGTAGCTCGCTCCAATGTTTGCCTACCTTTCAGACAAAAAAAGATTGACACACTCTTGTCTCTAATTATTACAGACACCAAGGCTTCATTATGTCTTACTATAGTGATTGACTCTATCAACACAGTAGGAGACCATTTAAGTATTGAATTTCTAAAAAAAAATCAACAATCAAACCATTTTGTACGCCTGGATTTCAAGAGTATCATTGGTTAGTCCGGTTCAAGTACGAGACAATAAAATCAAAAGACTAATTGAGAGACATTTAACCAATATACATATTTGATGAGAAGTTAAGTGATTTGCTCGAATCTGTATGAATTTAAAGCGAAATTTCCTTCATTATGAAGATAGAAAGTGCTTTCATGCATGACTTGTAAAATATTAGTTTTCGTTAAACGATTATCATATCATCACGAGCAACACATAGATCGTGACACCAACGCCATCTATAATCAAATTTTCGATAGAAAAATGAAATATTTCGTTGAGTTTGTTTTTCTTCAACTAATCAATGTCTATGTCTATTGCAAATGAATTTCAAATGATGATTCATTTCAGCTAGAAATAGGTAACTTTTCCCAATCTGATTCGTAGATAATTTGGAAAATAAAGACTGTAGGCTAAACCTATCCGAATGCATACGTTAGTTATTAAAGATTTTCTTTCATCATCAAATCGAATAACAAGCAACAAGACAAGATAAGGAAAATAACAAATCGATATTTTTCTAGATCTCGATGGATTCATCCACAACAAAAAAAGTTCATCATCGTTTAACTTCATATAAATATCATGGAAAAGATACTGATGAACTTCGACGCCGACGAAATCAATATAATGTTTCACTACGGAAAGTATGTATCTTGACTTTTCCTCTTAGTTGTATGAAACATATCTAAAAAAATTGTCCATATTTAAGAATAAACGTGATGAACAAGTACAAGTGAAACGTAATTTTCATGTTGACGATAGTATGTCCGATAGATCAGAAGATGATCGAGAACAAAGTCAATCTTTGAATCTTGATGATCTTGTTACAAAAGCCAAAAGTGAAGATCCAACAATACGTTTTGACGCTATACGTTCAGCTCGAAAACTCCTATCCATCGATCGGAATCCACCTATTGATGAATTAATTAAATATAATTTTTTACCAATTTTTGTTCAATATTTAACATTTGATCAATATCCAGAATTACAATTTGAATCTGCCTGGGCATTAACAAATATAGCATCGGGCAATTCACACCAAACACAAGCTGTTGCTGATGCAAATGCTTTACCGTTCTTATTACGTCTTTTACATTCGCCACATGCCAATGTATGTGAACAAGCCGTATGGGCTTTAGGAAATCTCATCGGTAAATCGAAAACTAGAAACAGATGAGCCTTTTTATTTGTTCTATGATATTAGGTGACGGTCCCGCACTACGCGATTATGCCATTGAATTAGGCGTTATAAAACCATTAGTTGAATTTATTCAAAAAGATATTCCTGTGACGTTTCTTCGAAATGTAACATGGGTTATTGTGAATCTTTGCCGTCATAAAGAGCCACCATTATCTTTAGATGCTGTTCGAGAAATTTTACCAGCTTTACATTCTTTAATTGCATACACTGATATTACTGTAAGTATAATCATCTTGTTTTGTTCTTTCGTGTGTGAAAGACAATATACAACGGATTCGATTTCTAATAGATTCTTGTCGATTGTACATGGGCATTAGCTTATCTACTTGATTGTGGAAATAATATGATACAAGTAAATAATTTCGGATGAACTAGAGAAAATAGAACTGTCATAAATTGTTTTAGATTATTATTGATTCAGGTGTGATACCTCATATTATTAAATTATTACATCATAGTGAATTGAAAATTGTTACAGCCGGTAGAATAATTTTCGTTGTGAAATATGTTTTGTTGTTCAAAATTTAGTTTTGTAATTTTAGCATTGAGAGCTATTGGAAATGTTGTTACGGGTACTGACGAACAAACACAACTTGTTCTAAATCATGGAGCTCTTGCGTATTTTCCGAAATTACTCAAACATCAAAAAGATAAACTTAATAAAGTAAGACTTACAACCTAATTTATATATATATATATATATTGGAGAAAGTTTTAATAATAATTATAACATTGTTTCTTGTTGTTTTCTCGTATGCCTAATTTCCTTGAGAAAAAAATGATAATCTTATCAATAGAACATAAAGAAAAGAATTTCTTCGATTGAAATGTTTTATCTGTCTCGTTTTGAAAATAAATATAAATTACATTTCTTATTGTATCACTTGATTGTCTCAGATTTTCCTATGCGATCGATAGTTTCCTATAAGCATGATAATAGATCAAGGTCTATTCGTAATGGCACATGCGGCCTTTTCGTTATATATATATATGCATATAATGATGACGAACTGAGGCAGCAATGTTAATGCCTATTGCCGTGATGATGTATTCTAAACTACTGCCTATTTCTACTTGTAATTATCTCACATGCAGAACACAATATGCTATAAGCAAAGAGAGTCTCATAAAATAGATATATGAATTGAAGCCATCAATATAAGAATTATATCATTATTACAATAATAGATGATAGCTGTTTGTTGTCATAAACAAGAATGATTTGAATTTAATTGTTCTACATTCGCTCGACTTATCTAAACGTATCTTTGAATCTTCTTGTATCCTAGAGAATTTTTTCATTGACATCAGAAAAAAAAACTATTGCTTTAAAGAATCAATTGTTTTTTGTTTCGAAATTTGGTAATTGACTCGTCAAGCTTCGTCTGTAATGTATCGCATCGAAATGAATATTGATTGAATAAAATATTTCAAATCTTTTAATTGTCTGAAAAAGTTAAACTAGAATTACACGCTACTGAAACTATATTCTTTAATGCCGTTCGTATTTGTTTCTTTTCCATAAATCTGTTTGAAATTATAATTGTTTTTAGGAAGCTGTATGGTTTCTATCCAACATAACAGCTGGTAATCAACAACAAGTACAAGCAGTAATCGATGCACAATTGATTCCGGATGTTATTCGTCATTTACAATACGTTCGTATTGAAAAATTTTTGTATTTCTCTAATATGAATTGTATTTATATCAGAGTGAAATTCAGACGCAAAAAGAAGCCGCTTGGTGTATATCAAATTTAACAATGAGTGGTTCACAACAACAAATACGATACATTATTATGCAACATGTCATACCTCCTCTTTGGTAGATCATATTGAAATTTTCTTTTTCTTTGAAACACAACCTGATAGAAGTAATGAGAGAGAACTTCCGATCATCTGTCATACAGAATATGATGTGTATAGTGTATCGATTCATTCTGTGTGAAAGAAAATGATATATTGTCTAATGTGCTTTTATAACTTAGTTTTACTAGTGCAGTTTCTTGTCATGTTATTATTGATTATTCTTTTCTAGTAATTTATTGCGTCAACAGGATTCGCAAATATTGCAAGTTTGTCTTGATGCTATTCATAATATTCTTAAACAAACATCACAAGAAAATCTCGAAGCTGTAGTAACTGAAATTGAAGAATGTGGAGGTATGTCATATGACGATAGTGTGGAATCTATGTTGTCTTGTTTTGTTTTTGATTGATCTATGATTTGTTTAATATAGGCCTCGATAAAATTGAACACTTACAAACACATTCAAATGGTGACATATATCAACAATCATATGAGATTATTGAAAAATTCTTTTCAAATGAAACCGTACGTCAAAGAAAATGGATAATGAAGGAAAAAATTCACTTTGTTCAAAAAACTTTTTCGTTCTAGGATGATGAAGATATTTCATCTTCAAATCAAACACCAATACTGAATCCAAGTAATAATCTGGCATTTGATTTTTTGAATAGCAATCAAACGGTACCTGATAATACAAACGGAAATAATGCACAATTTCAGTTCTAAAATATTCTTTCAGTTTATTCTTTTTTTCTTCTTTTTATATTGGATGATTCTGTCAAGAAAGCAAAATAAAGTTGTCCATCCATATCTTTTACTGTATAAAGTGCTACTATATTGTTTCTGATTTTCTCAAATAAAAAACACCCAACACAAGCGAACTTTATAAGCAACATTATGATGATTTTTTTACCTAATAGCGATTATCCTATGCAAATCTAGATAATGAAAAAATTGATGTCAAAGTGAAACTGAATTGTAGTCTTTCGAAATCTTCACTGAGCTGTCTATGTGAGGGTTAAGCCTGTTTAAATTCAATGACTTTTCCGTCAATGTTTGCCAGTAAAATGCGATCAATACTTCATCGTAGAAGGTTATGCACTGGAGAACATATGAAAACAAGCGCACGAAAGGATGGATCATCTGTCAAATAGAAACATCAAGTAGCCATTGTGTTGCGCGTGTCACATTTGAAAAAGGTCTTGTGAAGTAAGCCTAACGTAACGTGCGAGCCTAAGTGCACTACTATCAATGCGCTGAGCTCTAAAAAGCATCGGATTGTAGCGCACTTAGGCTCACACGTTACGTTAGGCTTACTTCACAGTGTGAAATTCACACGCCCTTTGAAAAAGCACTCGTTTATAGATGTCAGCCTAGCACATGTAAAGTAAATCAAAATAAATTTATTCTTAGACGAAAAATTACATTATTTTCTTTTTCTATTCTTACTTTTTGAATTGTTCTTCAGAAAAAAAAGATCAAGAGAAGAAACCTAACTCTAGTAATTAATAATTGGTAGTTCATCACGAGAAATGTGGGCAAATCAAATTTTTCGTGAATGGCTTTTGTTTTTTGTTTAATGCATGGAACACATCTTAAACTTTGATTTAATTGGAGATAGATGACTGTAAAGGTTTGTGAAATTAATTGCATGAATAAAGTCGATATATTTATGTTAAGAAGAACTTTCAGACAGTCTGTTGAGTGCATGTCATATCATACTAAATAGTTCATGTGAAAGAATATTTCTATTAACTAGTTTTTGTCGTTGTTGTCATGATTATTTATCATTATCTCTCAATCGACTGTAATATGGTTCACTAACATGATCATATTGAAATTTTAAATGAGTGGTGTATACGATAAGCTATTTTAGTAACCTTATTGTACCCTACTAGATTATTTTTTTCTATGATCGTCCAGTCATCCTTCACTGTACAGACAATTACCGTGTGACTTATAGGCTTGACTGCACACTCCTCATATCATAACCTTAAGTTGACTAATATTATTGAATAATACACTAACATTATATTTTTACTGTCGATGACTGACTATTAGTAGTTGTTTGTCACTGATATGTATTCAGTTGAGATATAACGATTGTAGTAGTGGGTATGAAAAAAAAGAAGCTTGATTCATGCGTTATCTCAACAATAAGGATTTATATACCTAGGTAGATTCTACCTCTCAATTTGTTATTCCATGTTTTTTGACCTGTGTAACTCAAAATAATTGTCATTGTAAAGAAGAAGCTAGAATCATATTAAATTTACTATGTTCATGGAACTTGTTATTGATTTTTGTCATATTCTATCAGCTATGGCTTTCTGTAATCGTTCCGATAGTTCTCATGGATTATTTTAGTTCTCGTTGAAAAAAGTTCTTGTTATGATATCAATTTTTGAAATAATAGTTCATTCCGATTTTACCGTATTAAATTCTTACCATGTAACATTGTTGGATATAAATAAATAATGCCCCATGATGATATGAGGAAATGTGAAAACTTGTACATGTGAAGACTCTTAGAAAAGGTTTTCTTTCTTGTTATTTGTTCGCTTGGAAAAAGTAAATAGTTCAGACATACCATTGATAAAGGTAACTTCACAGAATCGAAAGAACATGAAAAAAATATATATATAATGTAATAAGTTTCTACAATTCATCAAGGATTCTCTAATAGAGAAGAGCATTCGTTTCTTTGCTATTTCTCTCGCGCTGATTCTTATTTTTTAAATCGATCATAAAATAGTAGTAAGTGGTGGTGTAACTGAACTTTCCGTCACATAATATGTATGTCGGGATTTAAGAGCTTCCATTTTTTGAACATATTTTTTTGAACATCGATTTACTTTTTCTTCGATTAATCTTGAATTGATTGGTTCATCCGAATAATAGATATTATATATTTTTTTAATCCAATCTTCATCAGTGAGTTGACCTGAAAAATAATGAATAGCAATTAAGTTTGTTTGGTTTTTATCATGAACAAAAAACTACTCGTACTATAAATTTCGTCTCGCTGGTTGATATGATGAAACGTTGAGAAAAATTCTGCTGGAATTTCAAGTTCATGATTAACTCGAGAGTCAGTCATGAATTGACATGCAAAATAAACAATCATACCAAACCCGTAGATTCCAATATAAACTATCATAAAAATTGAGGCACCTAAATTTCCCATGAGAAGACTAGAATCTCCTATATCTGTTGTCGTCGAACAATTCATTGCTTTGATACAAATTTTCGTTTTTACTCTTCTGATGTAGTTTCTTTAAAAAGTGTGTGCAATTGAGTGTATAATGACACACAGCTTGTCGGCTTTATACGTACTGAAGAAGCAAGTAAAACGAAACGAAAGAGAAGCAACAAAAAGAAAAACACCGCTGTTATGATGGAAAATCTTTTATGTTGTAGATGAGGCCATCTATTAAACGTACAATAATCACATCGAAAAGCACAGGTCGACGATATTTTTTAGTGCGATCAAATAGTCGAGCTGCTCGTCGTTATTATGTATGCTCAAAACCAGATTGCGAAGCACGTGTAACTCGCGAAGCTGATCTCTTTTGTCGAGCGTACGTTTTGAACATGGAAAAAAATCGATTCATTTTCTTCGTTTGTTTTTTTGCTCACGATTAGTCATTCTCAAACAAGCGTAGAAAATGGAGATATTGGTGATACATCAACACAGTCCGATTGTGGTATATATATAATGAATTCTATGAGTCTTCGATTAAGTCATTTGTTTTGATTTTAAATTTAGTCGATGAAGATGGTCTAAATGATACAAGTGAAATAATTGATGAACCAACAGCACCAATAGTAAGAGTTTCGTTATATACTGTTTTAATCTTTAGAAATTAATCTTGTAGACACAACCGAGTACAAGTGTTGAATCTACTAATGAAGATCAGCAGAATGAAAATGGTGATGGAAACGAAAGTGCAGATGAAAATGGAAACGAAATTGCAACTGGAATCGAAAATGGAATCGAAAATGGAAACGAAAATGGAAACGATAATGGAAACGAAAATAGAAACGAAAATGAAACCGAAAATGAAAATGACAATGAAATTGTGGGTATGTAAAAGTTATTCTATTGAACCACACTACTATATGGAAACGATCGAATGAACTTAATATGAATGAAAACTTAGTTTTTATATGATGAATTACTGATTAATGTCTATAATAGTTTAAAAAAATATTCTATTGAATATATCATCTATTTCAATAATTCTTTGGATTAAATCGAAGTCTAGTTAATGATTTCAATTGACTGATAGAAACTTGATATCTAGTATATTTTACACAAAAATATTCATTTCATATTCATGAGCTCACACTAGAGATCTGTGGAATTGACATATTCTTCAAAATGATCCTTTTGTTGAAGAATATAAGTGACGATCAATCTGATAACTATCACCAATAGCAATCTCTACTGATGGTTACCTTGATTTAAGTTAATTCATGTAAAAAGAACGAAGTCTATGTGATTCTATGTTTTCCATAGTATTTTTCGGTTCTTTGTTGTAAACAATTCATACACGATATCACATAGAGTTAAAAACACACGCAGAAGAAAATATATTCTTTCCGAATAATTTTTAACTAAGAAAAACTGACATTAATTTCAAGATTTCGTCAAGTAAAATTATCACTATTAATTGTACAATGTATTCTTTATTTAGATTCAACTATCGAAGATGATCAACATGATATTAGTAGTGATCTAAATACTTCAGTGGCCCTTTCGTCTAGACAAAGAGCCAAGGTTCGTTTATTCGTTCTCGTGAAAAAAATTCTATTTCTACGATGATTCAGGCTAATCGAGATATTCATACTGATGAAGAAACAGGTACACGTAGTTTTCGCGATTGTTCAGGACGTCGTCGATATCTTTGCATGAACGCATCATGTACAAATATGCTGAAGCGACAAGCGGATCTTTATTGTCGAACGTAATTATAATAATTTCTTTGAAATATTAAATTTATCGATAATTACAATCAATGTATATGTATGGACAATTTATTTACTTAGACATGGAGGCATAATCGGAGAAGGAAAGCCAAAGAAAAAAACTCATAAACGCCATTCAGTTCCTACATTTACTGATGACATGAAAAATGCTTTTTGTTCAACATTCACAACAACGACATCGACGCCAACGAATCAAAATGGTACAAATGGAAATCATTCTGAAGAATATGAATCACCAGAAAAAGTAGAAGATGATTAAAGTTTCTTTTCATTCTAAAGCATGTTTGCTGCTAATAAACAGGTCAACGAAATTCCACAAACAAGCCGACCATTTCGGGATGCAGCAGGAAAAACACGTTTTTTTTGTGCTATCCCTACATGTACTAGACAAGTGCCACGAAAATCACAAGTTTTCTGTAAACGGTAAATCAAAATTTTTCTTGTTTCACAATAAGTGGCGTTGCCCATGACAATTCTAGACATGGAGTCGATGTAGAAAAACCCGATCAATCAATTACAAGAGAAGAAAAGACCGATGTTCCGCCAAGTAAAAAGAGTCGTGTTTCTTTTGTCTGACTATTTCTATATGGATCTTTTCATAAATAGAAGTCGACAATGCTCAACAAATGGACGTGAATGTAAGTCATTAATCAAAACTGTTCGATGTAACAACAAAAAATTTGAAATTGAAATAATATTTTTCATGATCACACCACACACATTCTCAGTCAAACCTATTGAAAACTGCTGTTAGTTTTATTAAATATTTAAAGAGAGAGAGAGAGAGAGAGATAGGGGCTCTCAGTAGAATCTGTCTAGATTAACAATATGAAACAATATATTTTTTGTCAGTACTTGTTTAAGGGTGTATCTAATTTTGGATACAAATTTTTCAAAAGTCTTTTGTTGTTATAATTTCTAACCAATGAAATCAAGCAGCAGCTCAAGATACGAACAAAGCAGTCACTCGATATTTGAAATGAAATTTAACCTATAGTAAGATATCAATGGGATTAATAAACGAATGATAGTGTTCATATCGATGCGCTTTCTGAACTGCCATAGTAAATGTTCGGTCCACTTTATCGATACAACTAAAAACATAAATTTTAATTTGATTATCGATTGTCGAATATTCTCAAGGTTGTAATCAAAAAGAAAAATATTTCTTTATCAACGTGTTGAAATCTGAGATGAAGTCGATGATCATGCCCCATTATTTACAAGCAGCTACATGCTAGCAGTTGAATATCTCATGGAAAAAATTATTTTGCTTTGCTTTTTTGAAAATTTTAATCTATCCTATGACTCAATTGATGGCTCTAACAACAAAAGTTTTGCTCATCATATTTTCTTTTGCTTGATACTTTCTGGTAACTACTCAAGTATGACTCGAAAAATCATCGAAGTAGTAATGGAATGGAACCGATTATCTTCGACACATGAATTAGTTCCAATCGTCAGTATATGAAGGATAACTAATAGGCTATCAGCTTTATCTTGGTAGTAATGCATTCTGATGCATTAGATAGACATCTCGATGATTCATACTCGACATTTAGTTAAGTTGTGTTTCGTTTTTGTTTCATTTCCTTCTAGCATAATAATACTGAAACTTCATCGCATTCAACTCCGCTTGTACCGTTACTTAAAAAACGTAAACATGAAACTGAAATATTGCTATCTGAATCAATTGCTCTTTCAATAATTCCTGCCAACAAAGTAATAGAAAACAAGAAATACTAAACGAACAATCAAATATTCCCCTGTTTTTTTAATATTCAGATTGTCATTTCCACGACAGCTCTTCTCGATCATCAATGGGTAAAAACATTGTTTTTAACGAACGATAATATCAAAGAGAATGAACGAATAAATAAATATTTGAATCTCTAATTTATTTTCTAGAACGATGTCATAAAATTTATTCGTCAATTTCCTCTAGTTCAACTAGCAACAAACTTGAATGTTAATAATGCTACGTCACATTTACTTATTGATGATAGTGAACATCAATTTCATTGTACAATAACGAAAAAAATTGTTCAAGCAGCTGCACGTCGTAATATATTTATAATATCGTCACGTTGGATAAGTGAATGCATGCGTTTAAATGAATTCATTGATGAACATCCATATGAAATCGTAAGTGATTCTCATACAACATTACGTTTATCCATACAGAACTTGGACGCAAATACAAAGTGTTTATTCAATAATCCGACTTCAAAATTAATTTACGGCTTTGCTATCGAATGTCGCCAATGTCAAGGTTCGATTAATCGAAATGAATTAATTGAATTAATTGAGCTATCCGGTGCTAAATTATATGATAACGATGCGTCTATCGACATATTAATTGTTTTGTGTGATACCAATGAAAAAAACATAAGCAAAATCAAAGAAAAATACCTTCCAACAAAAGTCTCGAATATTAAATATGTCATAAGTGATTTTTTACTTAAATCAATTATTAAATTCGAAATACAGGATATTGACAAATATTCATTATGAAAACAAAAGCGAAGGTCAAATGTAGAAACTGTTTGTTATCTATATGTGTGTGTGTGTGTGTGTGTGCTTGAGTGCGTGTGAGACAATAAATTTTTTTTGTGATCTTTTCCTCTTTTCTTGTTGTTAATATCTGATCTATTAAAATACAGAAAAAAAAACAAACAACCATGCTAATATTATTTTAATGAAACTCGATAAAATTCAATCGAAACCTTGAAATCGTGTAGAAAAAACTTCGATACTATAAGTGGCGTATGATCCATATGAGAAAAGAAACACTGCTTTTGTTTGATGAACAAAAGCCTCAATGGTTTCTCCGTAGTTTTGTTCCTTATTTAGATGACAGAAAACACACGAATAGTTCAGTAATGAGAATTGTTGAAAATGTCAGTTTCATTTCCGCTGCACTTTAATATGAAGATCTTTTAGACTTGTCTTTTCTAAATATAGGTGAAGTAACTTGAAACTATCGATAGTTCAATGGAAGTGTACTATGAGTTTTGTTGGATCGATCTATTCATATGTCAATCGATTTTTTATTGAATTATCTTGCATTCTTTTCAAAGTCAAATCAACACGTGTCGATTTACAAATGTACACATATTCTGTGTCACAGCCAAAAATCTTGCGGAGATTTTTTATCAGAATCTCAGTAGAAAAGCAATTGAATAGTGTTAGATGTACATCCTAACACGTCTATTATTGGTATTGGGAAAATAAAAAGAAGAGGCGCTATTTTACTCTCTGAATGAATGATCAGGAAATAAGCTACATAAAAAAAGTCATACTTGATCATAAGTCACATTTAGCCTGAAAGTTAAGCTCTCACTAACTCTATAGAATTTATTATGATGGTTGAATTTGAAATTTTGTTTTTATTACACATTATTCTCGAGAAACGCTACTATCGCCAGAAGGATGAATTTGTTTTGTTCGATGATTTTCAATAAATTAATTTATCAAAAATTGATAAATTGAATTTTTTGTAACAAGGATCGAGATCCGATATAGCATCTTGTTAATCAAATTCGGACATATATGATGTTGATCTATTTTTAAGTTCATTCATACAACGCCCTCTTCTGGTCAACAGTTAATATCTGTTATTTGTGCACCTTATGTCCACTCCACTCATTCTATTTTAATTGCTGAGTCATAGGGTTCTTGATAGTAGTTGGTTGGTCTATAATCACTGTCGCTTACACATATCAGTAGCACGCATACGAAGATTCGTGGCTATTGGTTTTGTTTGCATTTTCAAGAGCTTTATCAAAATACTGTTAATGACATCTTGAAAAACATGTGAGTGTTAGTTAACAACAAGTTCGCATCGAGACATGATGATTATTGTAGTTCTTAAGAAATAAACGGCAACATTAAATGACATGTTTATTACTATGATTGTAAATATGAAAGATTCTTTCATCATTTGAGTTTTTTTTTAGTATATGCAAAAGAATTGAATGTTAAATTACTATAGGAAACATATTGTATCACAGAGATTATTTCAATGATAATAGAACTGATTGTATGAGTTATTCATTATATCTGCTCAATGCTCAGTTGTATCGTACATGATGAATGCTGACTTTCAGAAGAACTTATGATTCGAAGGAATAGGACCAGGCTGTAAATGTCAGTAATAAACTTTCATTCATTCTGCTTTTCGGTTAGATGAAGTTTATTGAGAAGTACTCGTGCGTTGTATATTATAAATAGAGCTTTGATCAGACGGAATCGACAAGAAAAAAAACATTCGCCACATAAAAATCATCAGTTTCAAAGAATTGAAATTGATAGTGATCCGATAGATTTAATACAAAGAACAATGGTCATAGAGTAATTATATATTTAGAGTAGTTGCTTTAAATGAAGAAATATTGTTATCTACTGTATTGTTACTTGTATAATAAAAATGTGATAATTATTAAAATATTCAGTGTCGAATCTTAGAATAGTTTTTGTGTTTCTGATAACGAGAAGTCTAATAAAGCGATAATAATCAATAGTTTCAAAGAGAATTCGAAGACAACTATGGAAAAAAGCAAGGCTATTTGAACAAGTTGTTCGCATCTTTACGTATCTACACAACTCAAGAGAGAATCTTTCACAATATCAAAACGATCTTTCAACAAGACAATGTCCATTATATAAGTGCTAGAAAATCAACATAAAAGGGTGAAGTGGTTTGTTTTCTTCTTGTTTTTGCTCTCATTTTATTGAAATCTCACCAGATATAGATCATGTTGTCTCTAAACTAAATTCATATTTCGAATGTCGACTTCCTAGTTTTAACAATAAACGGATCAAATAAGAAGTTCTTCTTGATATTGACTTGCTGAATTACATTTTTTCTACATTTGCAAAGCCTAAGAAAAATACCGAACTGTTGACCACGTGGAAAAAATCTTTGTAGAATTTTCTATTGATCTCTACTATTTATCAAACGAATATTTTCTTGGTTGAAAAGCTACTTAATGTTTGTAAAAAATTTCTATTAAAAAGAACATTTGAACCTTTTAAACCCGTAGATCTCGATACATCTTTCTAAACAAGAGAATCACAGTCAGTTTATTTTTCTTGTCAATCGAATGGCATCGCAGAAGCGTTGTTTAACAGCATTTTCTAGTATGTATATAATGTTCTAAAGTTTTTCACATTTATTTTTTATCATGAAGTCATGATTAATATATGAAAAACTGAACATTTCTTCAGATAATATCTAAATAATCGAATATGGCATCATACATTCGTTCATTTTTTATGTATTTAATGGCTACTTTATATATTGTTGCTGGCATTTTTCATTTTGTAACGCCGGAGTTTTATCTGAAGCTTATGCCACGTTATTTACCATATCATCTTGAACTTGTTTACTTATCAGGTGTATGCGAGATTATTTGTGGTTTGATGATTTATTTTCAACGTACACGAGTATTAGGAGCTTGGCTTACAATTGCATTACTTATTGCTGTTTGTAAGTTTGTTTTTTGAAAATAAATTTCCGTGCTTTTAGTAGATTTATCTTTGATTTTTCTAAAGATCCAGCTAATATTCAAATGGCACAAGATTATTGGACGAGTAATCATTCTCATAAATATATACCATTGGCTCGTCTACCATTTCAATTTGTTTTCATATGGTGGGCATATCAATACACAAAATCGAGTCGACATTCTAAACGATCGTAAAAATGAAGACTGAATTTATTGACAATTTGTTTTTTTTTGCAAAATTTGATTTTCATAATTTTGATCTTAGTATCTTTTCTAATCCATGATTATTTTTATTATTTACAACTAACGAATGATTTCTTTTCTATATGATTTTAGATTAAAATAGAACTCATGTTTTTAAATTTTATACTTATTAACTTATGTTTATTCTCGATAAATTTTGCCGATGATCCTAATCGATTACCAACTAAATGTGAAGGTATTTTAAAAATATTGATTAAATTATCAGATTTTAAAAATGAATTACACGATGATTAGTATAAATCGTACATTCTAAAAAGGCAATGTGTGATGCAAGTTGAGTTGAAGTGTTGAATTTCTTAAATCTAAATCACATGAAAGCTACATAAAAACCTAACATTCTTTTTCTATATCCTCTTGAATAATTTTCGAAAAAAACGACACTTACAGTATTGAGAAATAACATTCAAGTTGGATGTTTTTCCTATTCAACATGTGTAGATAGCAAGTATTTTCTTCCTTGATTTTGATATGTACATATATTAGTTAGATAATACATAGTTTTGATTTCTTTGAATTTAGTATGTAAATTATTGGCTCAAGAATTAACTGAAAATTTTCAAGAACATAATAGTCCCAGTGTTATCGAAACAGGTTATTCACTTGATGCTAAGCAAGCAAAAAGAACTAAATATAGTGATTCGTATGTAACTGAATTTAATAGAATTTGTTGCATTGAATATTAAGTTTTCATTTGTGTTCTATAGCGAAACACGTTTAATTGAAACACTTGAGAATGTGTGTGAACGATTCCTTCGATATAATGTTCATGCTGAACGCCCTGGTTCACTGCGCTATGCTCGTGGTCGTTCACAAACAATGGAGACTCTATGGAATTTAAGGTAAATTTTTGTTTTCATTGATTTTCCATGGTAAAAAAAAACAAGATATTACTTCTTCTTCTAGAAATAAAGGTGTTAAAGTTGTTCTTGATGTTCCTGATACAATGTGGGATGCACCATCAGCTGAAATAACTCAATTAAAAAAATATGTTCGTTAAATTGTGAATGTTTTAATATTCTATTTCAATTATATGTATATTCTAGTGTGAAGAAATGGTTGAAGAACAAGAGGAAAATATTGAACAATGGTATTTTGATAAAAAAGTGCGAAATGAAATTCCACTTGAAACATTTCTTTGTGAAGATCGTGTTCTAAAAAATCGAGATTCATCTTGTCTTCGAGAAGTATATACATCATCAAATGAAGACATAATATCCGCACGAGCAAAGGGCGATACAGGAAAAATGGATTTATAGATATTATTATTGTTGTTTTCAAAATATCTAGTTGTTAAATATATATATATGTGCTGTTATTCTATTTAAAAAAAAAACTTCTGTTATGATATTCGTTAGTAATGGAATATAATTCAATATCTATGATGTAATTGTCTTAACACTTTATACATTTGAAAACAGCTAGAAAACGATGCTGGAAATCGTTATCATCAACTGTAATTCAATATACATCGTTATTACGTTAGACAAAGGGTACGAGACAAGTCTTTTTAGAATGAGTTAACAAGTGAAATAGAGTAATAGATTAGCGAAGAAAAATCTTTCATACTTCTTCGTTATGATCACCTTAAAAGTTATATCGAAATAATGTTCAAAGATATTGTTACTATGAGAACAATTTTGAAACATCTTGAAATGAAAGAAAATTATAAATGCGAAGAAGTTGGTCAATTACGATGAAAGAATTTTATCCGATGATTATCATATTTGACACTAACGTTCACAGTAGCTATTTCAATAAGTATTATCACTTTGTTCAGTAAGAATACTTGAGCCTGTAGAAAGATGTTTATATCGCAATCCAATGCGAAGTATATCGTCATTGATTAATAATACACGTTTAAAATTGTCTTTTTTAGTTTGTTTATGCATTCCGAATAAAATTAATGTTTTAAAATGATTCTTCATAAAAAAATAAAGAACATCTTGACATCAAAATCTTCCTATTAGCGTTAAGTAATGATATTTCTCGGACGATGTCTGTATTTGGACAGAAAATGAATAATTGAAAACAGTATCTTCTTCAATAGAAGAAGAATATATAACAGCTATTGTACTTGTATGTAGACATGTCTACATTTAGAATGTTATTATAAATAGCAAAAATGAACTTAATTTTTAATTATGAAGTTTTCAACTATGATTCTTACTTCAACTGTAAGGATATTCAAAAGAAAAAAAGTTCTCAAGTTTGATAAGTGTTCTTGTGATAGAATGTGTGAATTGTTTTTCATTTTCTTTGACATAAAGGGTTTTCATTCTCTTTTTTTAATAGTAATTAATCGATTAATAAACATTGTCTGTCTCTACTGGTTTGCTTTTCTTCATTAGTTAAATTCGACACGTCTATTTCATTAATTAATATAGTGAACTATTGCTATTTACAAGTGTACTGTTTCTTTAATATCATCAATTCAATACTTTGGCGATATTTTGCATCGTTTAAAAAGTTTAGTTTTTGTCAATATATGATCTATACGATTCATGTCGATTGAAATTATATCAAACAATGACTGAGCATTGTTGAAAAGATATCAAAAATATTGTCCCGATAGAATATAACGTAGCAGTTGAGTTTTAGAAATCTGATTAATGCCATCTAACTTTCTTGAATTTCATTGATATATTTTTTTAAAGGTGTACTGCTCCTTGAAAAAAAAATGCCAATTTTCGAAGAAGAAAAATAAATGTACCTTGAAACTGAATAGAAACTTAGAAGTATGTTTAAAACATTGACAACGTACAAAAAAACACCTGATCAACTTGTGATCTATATTATAGCGAGAAGAACATTTTTTATTTATTTCTGATAGTACTCCTCAAGTATTAGATGTACACTAACATTGAGTAACATCATAATCATAGGAAAAGTTAACGCTATGAAATAACAGAATGTGTTTTAGCAGCATTCATGATTATGAGATTGTCCTCAAAGAAAAAAAATAATGTAACGTGTATATTTGAAAATTTGGCTGAAAGCAGTTAGAAATGTATACGACGAGTAAATGTCTATAGAAGCATTCAACACCAAAAGTAGGTCAAAATGATGAAGGGTAAGTTCAACACTTCTAAAAGTACATAAAATATTAACAATTTCAAGGTATAATCATAAATTTCTCAATATTGATCTGACATCTGTCTATAATACGATAGTTTTAGCATCTATTGTGAATAGAACTTCCTATAAAGAGCCTCCACATCGTGCCATCAATTAGAAACTGTTCGCATGGAAGTTATTTCCAAATATCAATCTGAATCAAATTTATGAAGCAGTTATATATATATTTATGAGCTAATGAAATTTTAATTACTGTTTATCTTGATTTTACTTGTGAACATAAACAAATACTCTTCATGACGTATTGATATCGATTTAAATAACCGTAAAATAAATTTTCTTCCTACATCAAAGAATCAAATTGTTCTCCTATATTCTGTTTATTATATGAGATAATCGAAAGACAATATAATCGCATTTGAATACATTCGGTGCGACTGATGAAATAGTTTTCGTTTATTCAGTTTTTTAGTCTCAAACAATTCTTGATTAATCATCAATTTATCTATTTTCGTATGAATGAATATGTCTAGTAGCTATTGGATCAGTTTTTAATAGTTTCTATCTATGTGGTAGAGATAACACTTCAACTCATTATAAGAGCGTTCTAAGCGATTGGTTTTTTATTTCAATTATTGCTAACATCAAATACATATATATATCTTGCTTCTACTGTTCCGAATAATATGCTTGAGTTGATATAAGGAACTAAAAACCATGAAATTTTCTGCATGTCGTATCAAGAAAACTGAATTAGAAATATAGGTGACATGAAAAAACGCCCACATCATTTATTGTGAACAAATTTGATTTGAAGACTTGTGTCATTTCAACCTGTTCTCTTTTATTTTTTTTCTACTCTCGAAAAAACACAAAATTAAATAACAATACTACAAGAAGATTCTAGTTTATTCTGATTCTCCGATCGTTTCTTTCAAAGTTGTCTACATCTTATGAATAATGATAGATTTACTATTAAAATTATTTATCTATGCAATACTTTATCATTCACTGGTAAACAGTAAGAATCAACAAAATAGTTGTGAATATCATCGGAAGTATTTTCACACGTGCATAAAATAAGTAAGAATAAATGTTAACATGAATATTGTTTTTCTCTTTAATAAAAATATATGAATAGAACATTGAAGAAAACTTGCTTTCCTGATGATAAAAAGAAAATAGAAAGTGAGATTTTATTGAGAGAAAACAATGCAGTTCTTTCTCTTTTTCTAATTTCTTGACAATCAACTAGAAAGCAACTTATTTTACTAGTTGCGACAGCAAATATTTATTTTAAACGTATCTCAAAAAAGTAGTTCATTATATATTTCTTGATTTAGGACACACCGATTCTTCGTGTCCTTCATTGCAATGGCACTTACAAGTGATCCATTTTATCACAATCGAGTCTATGAATTACTCACTAAAAGTTCAATCTATTCAACCAATGTTTTACCAGAACTAAATTCTATTCTTCATGAACAACCCGAACTAGCCAAATTATGTCATCCAACTCATGGTTCTTATTTTCATATAATTTGTCAGAATTGCAACGAACAAGAAAAGTAAATTTAAGAATAATTTTTTTATATAAAAATCATCTTTTATGTTCTTTTCATTTTTCTGCAAGTATTGCTTATCGAATGATTTATGCACTAAGTAATGCTGGTGCCAATCCGAATGTTACCAATGGAAAGGGTAATACACCTTTACATGAAGCTCTTAGTCGGGGATTGATTAATATTGGACTTGATCTCATTCAAGTAGATATAAATATAAATATATATAGAAATGAAATTTTTAAACACACATTAACTTCTTATGTGACTGTATTTTAAGGCATTGTTTCGCGTGGGAGTTGATCAACGTATTTCCAATAAAGAAGGAAAAAGTGCGGATGCTTATTTAGAAGATAATCCACAATTAATTGCATTATACAATGGTTACGGAGAAGGTATTTGGGCAGCCATTGGAATGAGTAATATTCATGAAACAGAACGATTGATTAAAGGTGAGTAGACAAATTTTGCTTTTATACGGATTCAGTATCTATTGTGAGATAATTTTTAATTCGTTGTTTTCTTGAATATGAAAACGAATAATCTAGAAAATAATTGCGTTTCGTCTTTTAATGAAGAATATAAGTGAGCAAGTGTAGGTTAGAAATGTGAAGTTTTTAATCAACCTATTCAATATTAGTTAAAAGAAAACTTGTATAAAGTTATAATTGTACTGATTGCTGAAGTCCATCGTGTTTAAGCTCTGGACAACTAAATTGAAGTGGTGCACATCAAAAATGTCTTATGTCATTTCGCCCATGTACCGTATCGGCAAGCTTACATGAAATTTGTGCATAAAAAACAACTTATAAAACATCTTTCTCGATGACAAGCAACAACCTTTTACTGTCGAATGTTCACTGTCATGGGCATTAGTGCATTAGATACTGAGCAAAAGTTAAACATTTGATTCGAAATCAATTGTATGCTGCTGACAGCGTACCGAAGGAACTTTCAATTGGAAAAGGCATTTTTTCTTTTCTATGCTTGTTCCGACTGATGAAGTCAATATAAGAAGAGTAAATTTATGACTGCTATAGATTTTTCAACTCTCTTTTTTTTGCGCCATTTGTTGCTTTGAACTCTCGTAAAATAATATTCATACGGAAGAAGCTTACCGGATACACCAGGCAACATAAGAAAAATGATGAGTTAAATGTGAGTTTAGAATCTTCATGAGAATACAATGTTCAGTGAAGTAAACATTCAAAGAGTATGAAATAAAAGTAATCATTCTCTAAAAATCGATGGTATTCACATTTAAGTACACAAAAGATGTTCTTGGAAAAGTCAATAATCTTTTGGATAAACAAGAAAATGGTGCAAAGGATAATAAGGAGTTTACTCTTAATTTGTTTTTCGAGCATTTGAGATCGATAAACTCAATCTTCAGATCACATGAGAAAAAATACAGGATTTGTGGCTAATGCAATGAAGATCATATGATCTATAAAATTTATCGTCCGTAATTCTACACAATTAATCAAATGTTTAAAAATCTGAATAAAAGTAGAACAGTATTTCATTAGCGGGAGTCACAAAATTCATCCAATCTTTGCCATCAATCCCATGTACTATCTTCTGCTGTCCGAGAAAGTAGTATTGTTTATCTGAAAAAAATATTCGACGGAAAATACAAATCAAGATATGAGACTCTTTAATGTAAACATTAGTTTTACGCAAATATAACAATGCGAATGGATCTAACTTTACACCATTCTCCTCAAATCTCCATGACACTAGGCATCGTTTAGGGGAACCTGAAAGTTGCGCACGAAGTGTGAAACGTTATCAAATATTTAACGAAAAAAAATTTTATTAGCTCTATTTTATTTTTTAAATCATATATTGAAACATATAGACTTGTGAACAGAGAAAAAATAGACACATAAACTATCGTGATCATACTGATTATATGGTTATAATGGATATTTTTAATGAGGATATCTAATTTAGAGTAATATTATGTGCTAAAGCCGTGATTTGATCAATAATGTTGCGGTGAGGATTCAAGACAAGATTTTGTAAACGGTTGTCAAGATGTTGATATTTTTTTTTCTTTGAAACAGGTTCACCAACATTAACGGTCGACCTTTCTCTGTTGTAGTAAATTGAACAGCAGTAGACATGATAGAATAATATAGAGAATAATCAGTTCTGTTAGTTCGATCTCTTGTGTGGTCTTTTATAGAGAACATTTTGTTCTCAAAATGAGCTTAACTTAATTGCGACAAAGTATCAAACGGATCAATTATTGATTGATCAAAAATCGTTAGTCATTTGACAGGATAATCATCTCTACCTATTATACATCTTTCACCATAATTCATATTCAATTTTGATTAAAAATGTTCTAATGTTTCCCTGTATCTTGTGTTGTTTTGATTATTTTCTACCACGAAACAAAAGTTAAATATCTCGTGCGCATCTTTCCGTGCGCAACTTTCGTCGTGCGCACTTTTCGTAGACCCATCGTTTAGCATCACGAAAAAAAAACAACTTCAAATTTTACTTTTATATGTCAATTCTCGCAAGAAGAAGACATTATTCTTTAAGACTATTTCTAATGCGGAACGAATAAATTGATTGAAATCATCTTTTTGCATCTCATAGGTTTTATAAAGGTCGATTGTAAACATACGAATAATGAAACACTGTTGGATAAAGCTCGTCATCTGAATTGTACTGGTATAATTCGTAGTCTTGCTTACTATCAAGTAACGATTGAATTTGTTCATTCGATTCTCGCATGTGATTGGGAAAGAACTAGACTTATACATCAATATGAAGGTCAATTTTTGAAAATAAATGCATTTGATTCTATTCATACATTAACATGGATAAGAACAGCAAATCGAATGTATTCAAAATATTTAGTTGAATTATGTCTTGATACGAAGTCATGTGAACCATTTGAATTAATATTTAATTCATCGATATTAAAAACTGAAATCGATGTTAATATAATATGTACCGATGGTTTACCATTTTTTTTTCATATGTTTGATAAATGTTTTTCAAAAAATATTCAACAACATATTTTATCCAATGCAAATTTGAATATAAAATCATCGAAAGGTGAAACATTTCTATTTCATCTTGTTCATTTATACAATCAAAATCAAAATATAGAATATTTATTTACATTCAATAATATACTTGATAATCAACCATTGTTTGTTTCACAACGTAATGAACAAGGACAAACAATTGTCGATGCCATTGAATTAACACCAGTCTTATCTTATCGTAAATTACGAATATTTTATGATTCAATTAAAAATGTAGTTCAAAGTCAAATAAAGAATAATATCATCATGGAACGCTTTCTATTAAATGGTTTTGGTTATCATTTATTATTGTTGTTTAGTGATGAAAATATAAATTTGACAAAATTTGTAAATGATTTATTATCTTCATTGAAATTACGTCAAGGTTTACCAGTTTTAATGAGTGATTTAGTTCGAGCAGTAGCAGATAATGAATTAGAACAAGTGGAAAGTATATTTAAAATCAAATCAAATATTTATTTTGCTAAAGATTGGGCCGGAAGAACGTGTGCACATTTAGCAGTACTCTATGGACACCATCAAATTTTAAAGTAATGCGTGCGGTCGACCGTTTTGTTTTTCTGAAAATCGGATTTTGTATTATTTTAGTTTTATTTGTAAGAATTACAGTAATGTGGTAAATTTGAAAGATAATCTTAATCGCACACCGTTACATTATGCATGTATTATGAATGATGAAATAGCCATTCGCATTCTTCAACAAGCAAATGCCACACAAGTTAAAGAAAACGAAAATTTCATACATGATATTTATCGTATTTATTTGTTTTCCTTTTAGATCGTAGATTGTCTAAATTTATTACCTAATGATTATAAAAATAATCATGATTTATGTTGCGAAGAATTTTATGCTCAAGATTTTCCTAAGTATGAACTGCAAAAACGTGTGCCAGGTTTAAGTGATTATTTAAAACTATCATTTTATCTTCCATTAAAAAAGTCGATCGAAGACAATTTAATTGACAATATTCGATCAATTAATAATGATATGAACACCATGGGCTTTTATCTTGAAGATTTCAATCCTAATTCCTATCTTAATGATTGGTTGAAAGGTCAACGTTATGTTCCATTAATATTCATAGCACTTGAGCATCGTTCTATATCAGCGATACGATGTCTAATTGAATTAGGTCTACCGCTAACTGGCCGAATGTATATATCAAAATCAATAAATACTAATAATTCGCGATGTGTGTCATTTCGAACACGAGCTGAAGAACTTGAATGCTACGATATCATTGGAATGATCAATGACTTGGAAGATGATAATGAATTAAAAACTATTTTCAAACAACATCTATCATCAGTGGAAAGAGTCCGTAGTCACACATCGCATGAATCACAAGATAAATTAAAAAGAAAAACAACATCACGATCAGAATCCAACGTTCACAAACAATACAAAATTGATCGTATTGAATCAAAGACTTGTATTTTATTGTAAAGATAAAATAATAAAACGCATCTTTGATTTTCTTACATCAAAGATCCATAGGTCTTTACTGTAAACATAGATCGTAACTTTCATTAGATAGATTTACTAACGAAGCGCTGAAGCATTTGTTCAATAAAGAACACAATTTTTTTCTAGATTCTTCATTTGTGCAAAGGAAAAATACATCGAATAATGTCAACCGTTCAATTTACCTGGCAAGATAAAATTGTATGCATATGTACATGTTCAGTTATCGAAGACAGATGAAACATGAAAATAAACAGAAAGTTTTATTCTGAGAAATAAAAATAACGGGTATACACATTAGAAATATTTCGGTCAGCTTTTCTTCGTTGATTCAATTGCTCATAGTGAAAGTACTATTTCTAACCTATGACCGTCATGATGAAAATGCATTTAATTTAGGATGCGATTCGTTTTAAAAAGCAATCGATACAACTTCGAATCTTGTTTATAACGTTAAACTTATCAGATCGATTGCTCCTAACTGTATGTTTCTTGAACACATTAGAAAATATCAAGCAGCAATCATCTTCTCGTCTTTATCGTTCAAAATTGTTACCTAGAACAAACGAATATGTAGGCAAGATTATATGAACTATAATTAAATTAATATTGAACATCGAAGAGTGAATAAAAACTACTATCAGTAGAAGTAGTCGATGCTAACAACATCTACAGTAGTTATGCGATTATAACTATTACAAACACATATATCTTGTAATAGAAAATGACTGTGAAAGAAAAATCAATGCATAAGAATTTTATTAGGAAATATGTTTAAAAAGAAAATGATCAATCTGTATTAGTAATCATCACACTTGTCTTATTTCGAGATTAAGAATAGTGTTCGAATGAATTCAATAGAGTCATGAAAAATGTTCTCAATTGTTGAATGGAAAATATTTGTCAGTATTTAAGAAGATCAGTGGCGTTTTTTTACAAGTTTTACTACAGACACTTTAGTGGCTGCATTCACTTTGTTATGTCTTGATAAAACATGAAATTTACTATGACTTGCTGTCGGCTCCAACTTGTTTTTTGATCTTTTCGGCTTTCGATTGTTAGCAGAAACAATAATCAACGATTTTGACCGTCGTCTGCTCGTAGAATTAAGATGATTGCTTTCAGATTTTACACGTTCAATAGGCGTAACTGTAACTGTTCCACTGTTTGTGTCAGTAATAGATCTGAAGTTTTGTTTACGGCTCGCATGACCGTGCAATTCTTCATGAACGATTGGAGTAACTCGAGTTTCAGCAGTATTACTACGCGGTATTTTTGTGACTATAATACTGGCACTTGCATTCGATGCTGCAGATGGAACTTGCGACTTGTTTAATGACACAGGTCCAGCATTCCTTCGTGCGCACTCATTGGGAACTTTTGCTGAGCTTCGAACCATAGCTGAGGAAGAATCAGTTGACAGTGTTAAGTCTTCGAAATATTTCTCGTCTTCTTTCGTTGGTGCACTTCTGACTGCATTCGAATGTTCATTTTTACCTAGTCGTGTGATCTGAACATGTGCTGGACTTCGAGAAGTAGGAGTACTCATCATTGTACTTTCATTCATTTGTATCGATGAGATAGAGTTAAAGCTATCATCCCTATTGTTATGTTTGTTGTCCAAACAGTAGCTTTTGCTCAGCTGATTATTATGGAAAGTTTTACCATTTTTCAAAGAATTTGTTGTCGTGGTTAATGAGCTAGACATTAAATGTCGTTGTTGTGATAATATTTCATCCCTTTGCTGTTGTCGGCGCTTTTGTCTCGAATGAATCCTAAGAAAAACATGATTTTTTCATGTAAAATAATGTTTTCTAGAGTATGTCAGTTTTTATTTCGAACAAAACTCACCGAGTAAGTCGATATAAACAACAACAAGAAATACAAATGGCCATGATTAGACCCAACAATGACAAGCCAAAAATCAATGGCCAATCCACACTATTTCCTAGTTAAAAAAATATTCGATACATCTGTTCAGTCACCAAAAAACAATTGTAAATAGATATTCAAAATTTTAGAGGTACACAAAATAATAAGATCCATTTTTCTATCCAAAATCATGGTTGTATGGTTTAGTTTCTTTTGTCATTTTTTTACTAATATATCTGGTAATTCTTACTAGCTCATGTCCATAGGTGTAATCAGTATATGACATGAAAAGAGCAGTGCAAGATACACACATGAAAGTTATGGTCTTTAATGACTTTCATGGATTATTTTAACTGAAAGGTGATCACAACATATTGAGAATTCATGCAAATAGTTGACATACACATGTAGATCCTACCTTGGTGATCGGTGGTCGTTGCTGTAGTCCTATAACATTAAATAAGATGTTTTAATCACATATTTCTTCAGATAACAGGCTATAAATCTCATAACTCTTTCTTTCGCCTGTATGATCAACTATTGCAGAAAATTTGTTTAAATCAATACCGGTGAAATTTTTTTCGGACATGTGAAGTAAATGATGATATGTATTTATATATAAATGAGATAGTTTTTCGAAAATTGACAAGCAATGAAAAATTTTCGTTGTGAATTCAAATTCTCTCGTATCTACACCTATGCACTATTTTCTATCGCTACTCACGTTGTCGTAGTTGTGGATGTTGTTGATGTTGAACTGGTGGATGTGGTAGTCGTTGTTGTGGTTGTTGCGGTAGTTGTAGTTGTTGTTGATGTTGAAGTAGTGGTCGTCGTAGTCGTTGTTGTGGTGGTCGTAGTGGTTGTGGTAGTGGTTGTCGTAGTAGTTGTTGTTGAGGTTGTTGTGGTAGTCGTTGTTGAAGTTGTGACACTAGTTGTTGTTGTGGTTGTCGTGGTAGTGGTTGTTGAGGTCGTTGTACTGGTCGTTGTTGACGTTGTTGAAGTGGTCGTTGATGTTGATGTAGTAGAAGTTGTAGTCGACGTTGTTGACGTAGAACTGGTGCTGGTCGTTCTAGTTGAAGATGTTGTGGTCGATGTTGAAGTCGTAGTAGTTGACGTTGTTGTCGTTGGTATACAAAGTATGAGCGCCGTGACTACATCGAATGTAATGCAGTACTCTATCGATCTTACTTGTTCACTAGTTGGAAGAAGAGAGACTTTACTTACAATATAGATACTAGAAAAAAAAAAGATCATACTCTGTGAAACCAATGACACATAACTCTTGTAATCCTAATTGATTAGTTTGTGGTGTCCAAGTGAAATTTTTATAGAATAACGATGTATTCGATGACGATGCTGTCAGATCTCCAACTACCATACCAGATATTCCAGTAGTGACGACAATATCTGAGATAGTGGCTATGCTGGGATCACACATTGTCATTGCATAAATGCGGAAAACCATTCGAACTCCAGTAAGAACTTCGGCACAATCTGTAATGGGTATAATTTGTGGTGCTGTTGGACATGATGGCTGTGGCATGACATAAATTAAAAATTGAACTGGTACCGAACTCATTGGACTTGTGCTTGATCCATTTATAAAATCTTCTACCTGTATGGTATAAAAGAACAAAGTTCATTTTTAGCACATTGAATCCTCAAAAAAAAAAGAAAGTAACTAAAGATTTTATTCTACTCAAGCTGTATTTGTGTATAGTCTATGCAGAACTCACATATCATTAGGATTTAACATGTTTGACATCAGTGAACTTGATCAATATTTTACAAAAACTCTGATATAAATCTAGTTTCAAAAAGTAACTACGCCTATCTGTCATAGAGTAATAATTCTATAGGAAATTTTCTTCTGTCGAATTTTACATCTGACAAGATCGTTGAGCTTTAAGTTCTTATTAAACCAAATTCTACTTAGAATTCAATTATACACTTGAAACTATAATTAAAATGCGTTTAGCCTGAAAGGAAAATCTACTTTTCTGATAACTCTGACTCTTTGTTTGTTGAAAGATATATATATTATTAGTTCAGTCACTAACAGAACTCGGTAAATACGAACTTTTCTTTTAATCGATTGGTAAAAACGTTTTTTCTTATTCCCACTAGTATCATCTTCAGTGAGTACGAGAAAATAAAAATGCTGAAATAAGATTGTTTCATACGTCATTGATTGGCATGCTCATTCAAAAATGGGACAACAAAAATATATTGAATGAATTTCTGAGAAAACACTTTTCCTTGTCATGTTGAATTTTTATTGTGGTATTTTTTCATTCGATGAGAATCAAATGAAAACAAGACTGTATCGAACTAAACATTTCACTATATTCAAAATATGCTTAGATATTTTTCGTGATGACACTATACTTACTATTTACAGGAGGACAAGAGTTTTCTGATCTGTTTCATATTAGGAACTAGGATAGTTATCATTCGGAAGATGATTTCAAAATATTCATCATCTCTTTGACCAGAAAAACTGTGAAATTTATTTTGACTAGCAATTACTGTTTTTTCTCAAGTGAATTCATTCTAATTTATTTTTTAAATAATTTACTTACTTGAACTGAAATCGCATACCACGTATTTGGTACCAATCCTCTGAATGACAGAGTGCAATTGGACAACGTGGTACCATTTGGTAAACCGTTTGGATAACAAATACTACCACATTCATCAATAGCTTGTCGAGTAGCATACGATATTGTTGATGCTAGTGTTCCAGGTGTATCGATCGTTGTCGATACGGTGCTAGATGATGATTGTGGGCAACCACCATTAGTTTGACAACTTATACCACTACAAGTAGTTCCAGTACAACCAGAGCAAGAGCAAAAACAATTTTTTGCACAGGAACTAGAGCAGCTGCTACAGAGACTTCTTTTCTTTTTAAAATGACTCGTTTCAGTGTATATCACTGAATTTTTGGTGACATATTCAGGAGATTGATTCTGTTCATATTTGCTTGTCATCGATCGTCTTCTTCGATTTACTCCTGGTGTATATTTTGACCATCGGCAGCGAACATCATCGCCTGCGTTAGCATCGGAAACAGGTATTCTTATTTGAGTCGTTGTATTCACAACAACATATTGCGGAGAAGCAATATTTGCTACTGGTGGAGTATCAATAAAACCGTCAGGTCGAAGTCGAAGATCGATAAATGTTGTAATTGACCATTGAAGACCATTTTGCGGTGGATAACTCAATGGTACCCATGCACTTCCCATATACGACAAGTAGAAATGTGCACCAGCTGTCAATGTAATATTGACTGATCGTTCACTTGTCATCATACCTAATGCCGGATTTGTTGAAATACAATCGGTTAAAATATTCACTGGTTTAGCTGAATAGCCTCCATCAGTTGAACAATCAGTAATACATGTCAAATTAGCATTCGCACTACTGCGTCCGGTAGTTGAAATCGGTACATTATTTGCACAAGTAATTAGCGGGTATGCCCATGAATAAGTCTGCGTAATAGTAATTAGAACTGTTGAAGAATTAGCGTACGGATACACCGGTGCCCAACTGATCGTGCCTCCATTGAAATGTTTTCCGTCGATTAGAATAGCATAGAAGACTATGCACAGTACTAACAACAGCATTATTCTCTCGTTTTTATTAAACAAGAATTCGATCTGAAGAAATTCATTCAAGACTTTTTCAAATCTAGTGCAGCACATATATTGCTATTGTTCTTACAAAGATTATGTGATAAGGTCTCGGAAAATATAGTGTCATGGTGGCAATATTTAAAAAATGTTTTCATAAAATAATCTAGCAAAGATTTACGATTATATTTTGAAACTAAAGCATGTATTCGCTGACAATTCAACACAATAATCAATTTCTTTTGTAGAGGATCTCTCGTTCGAAATGTATTCATCTTATTTAGACCATGATATAATTGAGAGAGATGATCTTGAACATAAATGTTCATCGAGGAAATAATATTGTAACAATATGTATTTTCTCATGAAAATTGAGTTTACCACATATATACTTTTTCAGAAAATGTAATTTTTCTAAATTCCAACATATTAATACTTCATACATGAAGCCATGCTCATACATACTCTATTGAAGTAAGTACAACATATTCAAAATTGAATCCCTAATTGCGTCGTATCAATCTTTTACTTCTTGGCAAAAAACGTTGTTTATCGAATTCATATGAACACACAACGTTAGTTCAATGAATATATGGAATTTTCACAAAACATTTTTATTATTCCAATGCTGTCTTCTTTTTCGCCAAAACGAACATAAACTAATATTCTCTCGCCGACAAAGCATTCGTAGACGGATCGAACCGTTCGAGTAATATGATATTCGTTCGGGGGTCTAACTTTATTTTGAATCGAGTTCATTTAGACCTGGCCCAATGAGTTTTCACAACCGACGGGGAGAAGTCTCCAGGGTAGGTTATGGTCAAGATAAGGAGTTGGCAGAGCAGCGTACGGTCAGCATGAAGGCACGATAGGATAAGTTTAGGATAAAAATAAGAATCAAGTACAACACAGTACGATCTAGGCATGTGAAACACTGAAGTTATGAAATTGGTATCTTTTTTGAGGTCATTCGATCACTAATTCGAAGACTAGAGAAAGGTGAACATTCGTCTACGACATCTTTTAAATATCATTAGCCAAATGAATGGATAAACAAGGATACGCTAACAGTCGATGGAGAGAAAACATCGGCCGATTAGTTCATTATTAATTTTTTAAATAATAATTGAATTAAAACTATCCACCATTGATATTCAGTTGATAAATATGTGGACGACATTGTTCAAACATAAAGTCAAAGTGAGAAAATCAAAAATTATATCTAGTATTAAAGAAGACGTACTAACTAATGCATGTTCGATGCAGACAGAAGAACTCTACAAGAGCAATGAAAAACTTAATATGACAATATGCTATACTCATTAACAATTTGAAAAAAGTTTATTATAATATTGTTTAGGCA
Source organism: Rotaria macrura (assembly GCA_900239685.1). NCBI lineage: Eukaryota > Metazoa > Rotifera > Eurotatoria > Philodinida > Philodinidae > Rotaria > Rotaria macrura. Next base: position 58,338 of record OENT01000413.1, on the reverse strand, counting down.
CATAAACAAATGAAATCAGTAGGAACAACACATTACTATTAGGCTGTGTGTTAATTTTAGAATCCTTCCTCTAGGCGAAGGTTAAGGGAGAGGCAGATAAAAAATTCGTAGGGTCAGCCAAGGGTGTATATTCAATAGGGAAGGGTATGATAGGACATAGATAAAGTAACGTCCAAGACGATCATTCTGCTAGTCTGACATAGTATCTTAAACGAGCCGAAAATGACGAATTACTAGCTTCATTTTCGGTGGATTTCGCCTTCATACCGTTTTACGGACCGTTTTCTTCGCTAGAAAATGGCCATCGTATTTCACAGAAATCGTCTTCGTTTTCTGGTATGACAGATAATGGTCCCGATCTTCGACGTTCTGTATCGTTCTGACTCTGTTTAAAGCCGTGTACGCTGCCGTTATCTTCGACCTGAGTATAGAAATTTGATAGAGTAGATCCATCGTAAGAGAATTCGTCTTAGTCAGGATGCAGCGTATAAAGAACGCTTACCCTGCACACATTTACCGATCGGTTGTACGCAGAAAAGTCAATAAATCATATTCAAATGGAAGAATTTTCATTTTTCAGTTCAAGTCAGAAAAATTCATCGATTTAACGCGCTTTAGTGTTAGGCAGCTGTTCATCTTTGCCAAACATAGAAAGAACAATGTATTTTTCATTCATGTTTGCATCGTCTATGCACACCTAGGAATGCAAGGGTGACGGTGAATCACCGGTTTTCCGTTCAAACAGCAATCGGCCTTATCGGTAACCGGTCAAACCGGTTACCATTCCACCGATAAGCGGTATGAATCTCCATAAACCGGTATAACACGGATTAGCCAGGATAAGCCGTTATTAACCGGTATAAACAGAGATAAGCCGGTATTAGCCGGTATAACCCGGGATTAACCGGTAATACCGCCTAATACTCGCTTATTCTGGCTTATACCAGCTAATCCCGGCTTTCGCAGATTTATACTGGTTATCGGTTTGAACGGTTACCGGTGGAACGGTTACCGGTGGAACGGTTACCGGTGGAACGGTTACCGGTGGAACGGTTACCGGTAGGAACGGGCTCCGGTAGGAACGGGCTCCGGTAGGAACGGGCTCCGGTAGGAACGGGCTCCGGTAGGAACGGATTCCGGTAGGAACGGATTCCGGTAGGAACGGGTTCCGGTAGGAACGGGTTCCGGTAGGAACGGTTACCGATTGTAACGGTTATCGCCACCGTTGCATCCCTATCCACACCTGAGTCGACAATCATACTCATTTCAAGGCTCATGCATATGTAGAACGATGGAAAAAAATCGATCATGTAAAACCTCATTTTACAATCTACAGTGAAACTACGTAAGTTGTTCGTTGGAGAAAAATTGATAAGGAATATGTCTTGTTTTCTTGCATAAAGAAAATCGGAAGCATCATTATAAACAAATGCAGCGTTAAATCTTATAGTAATTACGTACCATAAGAAGAAATTCATAAAATTCATCGATTGGAGTTGAAACGGAAGCTGTAGATTTTAATTCCATCATGAATGATGTCTCAAGAGACTTTTCAAGCAGAGTAGGGGATCTTGTAGCTGATCTTTCAATCCATAAAAGCCACTTCATATCGGAACACCAGTATTGTAATATTCTTAGATATGAATAATTGCATAAAAGCTTAAGAAAATCAATGAAAGAGACGTGATTAACCGCCAATATTATTTGTTCATGTCATACGCATTCTATTTTGCAAAAATGACGTATGCGAAATTGATTGGAAATTGCACTTTTCGAAAAAGAAAGAAGCCAATACGTGCTTCAAACAACAACAAGCGAATTATCTGACTACGTAGTACATTTAGTGAAATAATTAAAAGCAATAGACGATAGAGAACTAAACTCATCGTTACAGAAGCGATAGTTTTTACTGAAAGCGGCACTGTTCTTTTCGACAAACAAGAACTATGAGAAGTTAGTCACATTCTGTCTCGTTGTTGAAGTTACATCTAGCCGACGAAAAGTCGTTGAAAGTCAAAACCTGTAACATGAGATACTTTCGAAGTATGCGAAGAGAGAAACTAAATTTGCAACAAACAGTTAAACAGCATGAGATTTTGGCACAGCTATAACTTGAAATGTCGATAAAATTGAGCACGTATAAACTCCCAAACGTTTGTATCGCACTCATAATTTGCAAAGTTTATTTTCTACTGGGTCAAATATCATACTATTAGAACAGCCCGATCCATCAACGATTAGATAGTAGGGAAAGAACATCTATAGTCATGTTTATGTAGGCAAAAAAGAGGACAGGATCGAAAAAGTACAACATTCTTTTGAAAATTCATATCTTTATTGAACTAACATTGTGTGTACACGTGAATTCGATGAAACAACGTTTCTCAACAAGAAGTATAAGATTGATACGATCCTATTAGGGATTCAACTTTGAGTATGTTCTAGTTGAAGATAGTACTGAGTTCGATAATTATATAAGCCCTCTATCAAAAACAATTCAATCGTTTCGCGGACAGAGAAAATATTCAATGGATATGTCTTTCAATAATCTACTATAGATAAAATTCAATAGACTATTGTATCAGACGAATTGATCGATATTATCAATGTAAAGCCGTTCGAAATTTTTCTGATCTGAATAGCATGTTTTTCGTCGAGTAATTTGTATCTGAAGAATAGCTAAATATCTCTGTATCAATATTATTTGATATTATTTTAGGTGAAAATTTTTGTATCACATATTTTCATCAAGCAGAATCCTAATATCTATGTATGGCAATAGATGTTCGTAGATGCACAAAGAATAGAAATGGCTTAGATCTTACTGTTAATGCCAATGGTTTTCAATTTAAAGACATTCGATACCATGGCGAGCAACTGTTTCGATTGAGTTGTGTGTCTGTGACTATTGCATTGTTGAAATGAAACAAAGACTGTTTCGTCGTCTCACTTTTGAACCGTGTGTCGTGTATTTTTGTTTATTTTGTATTAAAAGGAAGTATAATTATATTTTCTTAAACCAAAATGAAATGCGATGAAAAACTCGTATCCGAAGCTCTTACAAGATTCTTTAAGTAAAATTGATTGAAGCTATAAAAGTCATCAACAACCATCCAACAACATTTTCAACTCACTATTGAAAAAAAATCTCTTAGTTAACAAATGGTACTCCCCACATTACCAATACATAATTACGTGTGATTTTAGATCTTGATTCAAAGCAAGCCAAGTTTTGATAGACTATGACATTACAACACTAGATACAAAAGGTTTGATATGGCTCTCTAAGAATCAAGAACTATTGTTTAACGTAAGTATTGCTATGAAAAATAATCTTGGATCTTTGCTAGTTTCAAAAATTATTCATCCTAAGTTTTATTACTTAACCATTAACTTCTATCGACTAAATCTAATCGTCCTATGAATATGAAGCAAAACTATGTTTTCATGGCGATAACGTTGGCAGGCGAAAGAGCAATAGGTAGAATCATCAAAGTCATTGTGTATGAACGTATCTTCAATTATCGTGTTTTATCCAAAGAAGTCTGATTAATATGAGATAATTGTTTTTCAAGATTTTAGTTAGTTATCTTCCGCTATAGGCGTATTATCCTATAGATATCAATAAAGATTTTTGTACTTTTAAGATAAAGCTAGGGATCACGATGTACAACAACAGAGTATTCGAAGCCACAGCGCATTGATTGAAATGCTACTCAAAAAAAAAAGAAAAACAAAACTCTTCATTTGTGTTTAACTTTTAACATACTTGAAAATTATATTGCTACGCATTCATCATACAAGTTGGATTACAATCGCATAATATAATATTATATGTCTTCATTAGTTTGTTTACATCGATTGAATGTATTTTTTTTTCTTTTTTACTGATTATTACCGATGGCATGAACTTTCAAATCAATCGAACATTCAGTTGAAAAATAATAAAACAAAGCAAACTCGATTTGAGTAAATCATGTCGAAGCAAACTTGTTTTCGCTTTATTCAATATCGAAACACGTTAGAACTGATTTCGGGAAAAATCAATTACAAACTGATTGAATACAATTACAGACTTCAGTCGATATCGATAATATTTAATTTTAAGATAGATTAAAACAGTTGCACTTTGAGATCACAAACATACTGCAACTCTTTCGTGTTTGCTATGGCAACAATAATTATTTCACTGTTCTTTTGTGCATTCGATGAGATCAAAACAACTTTTTTTTTTCATTTGAAGAGCAAGTAAAAAATCATTATATTTTAACTACATTACTATTTTCATATAGATTTTGCCGGCAAGTCTTATAGGTATTCTTTTTGTAATTTACATCAAAACCAATATGCTGTGGTCCTGTTGTCTTTCATTGTTCGTGTCCTTCAGATCAAATTTCCAATTTACAGCAATGAAAATAAAAATGGTATTACCTGAAATGAACTGAATTTAAAGCGAAATGATTTTGCTTTCTGAAGCATTTTCAGTCAGATCGCACGACAACAATCACTATCTATGAACTGTAGTCATTGAGATGTAGCAGATGTTCAAGTTTTAGCATCCCATGCAATTACTATTTAAAATGAACTTTTATGTATCTTTGATGGATTTTCAAGGAAGTCATAAGAATTCACTCGAATCTATTTAAAAGGAATGCATAAATGATTAGAAATTACTGAAAGTAATCGAATTGATTCTAAAGTTTCATCGTACCAAAAGTGTACCAAATTTAATTAACATTTCTGTAGTCGACGTTTTCGCAGGACTTCTACAAACCGTCAAATTTCTAAGATGATTATGCTTTTGTCTAAAGAAAACTGATTATCAGAAAATACTGTCTTATTTCATTTCTTCATTTCTGAAAGAAATTCTGTTTTTTTCTCGTAGCTTACTCTTGTTGATGTGTTTTCTTTCTTTCTTCTGTTAAGTCTCACAGTCAACTATTATTAGTGTAACTATTAATCTAATCCAAAAATAAGTCTTCTGCACACATGCGTTATATCTGCACACATCCTAACAAGCTCGTATGCATCTCAACGAATTTAGTAAGACTAAAATTGTCTACTCTCGGAAGTTAATACTTAATCCGATCATGATTTTCTGTTGGTCATGAAAGAGTTCTGGGAAATCAAAATATCATCCTTGATATTGGCATAGAATCTTATAGAATATTGAAAAATGTAATTCAGTTATTTCAGATGAAAAAGATGATTTTGAAATGTTATAGAGTTTTCTAATCCTTTCTAAAGTAATACTATTTTTTCACTCGCCATTTTCTACAGAAATATATACGCATGTCAAAAAGGACAGAAATGATATCAGAATCAAAAATTTCTGACATAGTTTACAAACATGAAAAATGATTAACTTAGAAAAAATACTCGACTAGTTATTTCTTGGTAAATTGCACAAGCATAATAAATACAAGTCACTAATACAGTTGATGAACTTTTTGCTAAGTTTTGATTTTTCTTCGTTTGTATGTCAACATGCGAAGAACGAGTACTGTATGAAGAGACGCGAAGTATAAGTGATATTCATTACGTGAACGTTTTTCTTGAATAGTACTCAATTTATGATTACAAACGATTTTACGCTTACACATTGTAATAATATTCACAAAAAAAATATCTGACTAGTAATAAAACAAAAAAGAAAAGAAACTGTTCTCAAGAAAATTAAATAATAACAGGAGGTTTATAGAGTGGAATCTCATGGTACACATGGTATGATGGTTGTTCTTGACAATAATGTGATGGTACTTGACAATAACATAGTATCGGCGGTGAAGCATGATGATTCATACTTTTTATTGAATGTTCTTCAATCGAATTATTACAATTCGCGATTTGTGTTGTATCGGAACCAGACGTTTGGTAGTAGGATTCAATGGTGGCTGATTTCAATGAATGAGAATATTGTTTACGTTGTTTCATTAAACATAATATTAGAATGAAAAGAATAAATAAAATAATAAGAATACCTATTGTGATACCAATAATTAAGTATTCAATATTGATCGTCAACGCTGACGTTGATGGTGATGAAGATAAAGAAATAGATTGTTGACTATTTATTGTTGTTATGTTTCGACAAAAAATTTGTTCATTCGTTTGCAGACATAATGAATAATTTGACGATGGTTTTAAATTTTCAATAAGATAGAAATTTTGCGTTTTATTTAAATGAATTGTTGGCAATTGATTATTATTTTCATGAACAACTAGTGTTAAAGGCAACGACGAGGAAATCACTGACCATTCAAGTATAGCTGTGTCAGAATCTTTTAGCCATACACCAAATGATGATATTCTAAAAGAAAAAGTTACATAAAAATAGAAGATATAAGTTTCCCGTCGATGTTGCTGTAGATGTTTTTATTTACTGTGTCTCTTGACATATCAGTTGCTGTTCTGGCAAAGAACCTAACTGTTTTCCAGAAAGATGTTCCGGTGTCGAACATATCCATTGTACATACGGCACAAGTTCAGATTGAAAATGTGTCAATAACCAATAGTACAATGATTTAATATGACAATCACATCGAAGAGGATTTGAACTAAGATCGAGTGTAACAAGTTGTGGTAGTTTTTGAAATGTTTGATTATTGAATGGTAAAATAGTTAAACGATTATGACCCAAGACTAATTCACGTAACGACGAAGGATATTGTGATGAGATTTTTGTCAATTGATTCCGTTGTAAATCAATGACAAGTAATTTTGACATCGAAGAAAAGAGATGTTCCGGAGAAATTTTTGTTAATAGGTTTGATTGAAGTTTTAAGCGTTCGAGATTTTTCAAACGTGAAAATGCAATTAAAGATTCAGATGTTAGTGAACAAGATTGACAACTTATATTGCGTAAAGAAGATTCTAGACCAGCAAATGTTTCCGTAGATAATGGAAGTAATGGATTACGATCCATATTCACATCTTCCAATGAACGAGTAAAATTGAATAAACCTATGATAATAAAATGTTTAAGAAAATATTGAACAGGTTTTAGGCAAAAATAAAACCACTAATGATCACAACAAAAGAACATATCTATTTTCAAAAAAAACTGAATCGATAAAATAAATACTTTACTTGTTTTTACATACGCAAAATAGTTGTAGTGTATATTTTTATGTTTAGTATTTTATTTTTAGGTCTGATTGACAGATAAAGCTATTTTTTTATTCTCGTGAAAAATATATTATTCTATCATCGACAGAAGTTGATGAACACAACAGTTCAAAGAACTAAATTCTTTATCAACAAATCAAATTCTCCTTGTCGAAATAAATTCAATAACATGACTCCTATTTGTTAATTTATCTTTCAATTGTTTCAGTATATGTCTACAGCAAGGCGTTCATAAACACAAAATCATGATTAGTTTTAGTCAATAAAGTAAATAATTGAAGTCAATAGTTCGATTGTGCTGTTTCTTCTTTCTTGTATTGCAATGAACTCTGAACCATCATACATGATAGAATAAAATTTAGCAAAAATAAGAGAGAAAAAAAACAAGAAAACCAGAAGCGTATAATATCTGGCTATGATATCATACCAATTATGCGATATGCATTACTGATTTCTGCCTCTGATAACTAATGAAACATGAATAGCATGATGTCTATTTGTATTATTCAATCTTAACTGCATATAATTATTGTTTAGTTAGATAACACACTGATATGTTGAAACAGTTTATACATATGAATAAATTTTTAAAAAAATATTTACCGTTCGGTATAACTTGTATATTATTTCTTGCTAAATTTAATTTTTTAACTTTATTCAAATATTGAAAAATATTGGGATTTTTTAATAAAAATTCATTACTCTGTAATGATAGTATTTCTAATGAATTATTCTCGGTAATAAAATTCTTATTCAATATATTGATTGAATTAAAATCAAGTATCAATTCTGTTAATTGAGACGATATAGATCCATGAATATGTTCCGATGTCAATAGATTATTTTGTAAATGTAATACATGTAAATTATTCATATTAATTAATAGTAATTTTTTCAAATAGTTATATGATAAATCTAAATGTTGTATATTAGAATTTAATAATTTAAAATCAAATTCTTGAATATGATTATGTGATAAAGATAATTTTTCTAGTAGACTTAAACGTTGAATTTCATAAAAAATTTTCTCATCAAGTTTATTATAATCAAGATATAAATAACGTAAATTTTTCTCAATTGTATGAAATGCATTCGTTTCAATAAGTTGTATATTACAAGATTTTAATGTTAAACTTTCTAATTTTTTCATCTGATTAAATACATGTGAGGGTAATATACGTAAGTTTAAACCAATTAATGTTAAACTTTTAATATTAACTAAATTTGTTTGTACGGCTTGTGGTATTCTATCAACAACAGTAGAATCGAATTCTAATATTAGTTCTTCAAGATAATTTTCCAATTCACGAAATGCATTTTCATCAATCGATTTTAAATGATTGCCGGACATTATAAGACGTTTTATACGTAAACCATGAAATATATTTGAATGTATATGTGTTATAGAATTGTCCGATAGTATAAGTTCATCGAATGCTAAATTAAATAAACGATTCGATGTAAAGCGTGGAATTTCAGTTAAAGATTTTCTTGCACAATGTACATAATTTATACCATCATCTCGAATGCCTGATTGACATATATCAAGAAGATTTAAACATGATGAATGAACAATAAATGTAATCAATAGAAATTTTAAATACATTATCTACAATGAACAAAATCTTAACAATAACATTCAAGATAGATATGAACCTCTATAGTTATTGTTATATTTGAGAGCGGCTAAACAGACTAATGCTGAATGTATCACGTTTTGTACATACATACATTCATATATAGTAAACAAAGCTTAGACAAAACTAATATCCGCTTAACTTAAGTTTGAATAATTGATAATTATTTTTTCGAGATTTACTCCTCCTAATTTTCGATGACTGATAGAATAAATATTTCTTCGTGAGATAGAATGAGAAAAAAAAATGAATTGTCTACTATTCTTTTAAATAAACAAATGGATTCAATATGCTCTGGAATATGTTACTTTTCTTAAAAGTAGACATAGTTGCTCGCACGAATATGAACTGTCTTCAACAGAAGATGGGATGAAACAAAAGATAAAATTCAAATGTTCTTCTCACTCAACACAAACATAAAGATAGTTATATCAAAACATGGAACAGACATAAGACAAATGAGAAAGAATATAATAATGAAAAATTGCCTTGTCAAGTCAAAACATCAACACCTTTCTGTATTCTACTTGTCCAGAAAACAAAAGGAAGCAAGCCGCCTTCATTTTTTTTCTACTATAGACTTAGATGACTTATATAGCAAAGAAACATCTCGTATTGTTTTCTTTATTTTACCTGAATGATTGATCTATGGTATTCAATTTTCTATTAACAAAAGTTAATTGAAGATTTTTGCCTACCTTTTCACTTCGTATTTACTCGCACATATGAACGAATGAAGGTCAAAGTTGCTTGCAGCTTAGCATGGGGTATCACAAGGCAAAGAGTTACAAAATGACGAATAAACGAACGATAGAAAAAAAGGCAAGAAGAGCGAATGAGGGACACAAGGAATGAGAGAGAGAGAGAAGAGAAACTCTCATTGATGCAGAGCGAATGAACAATAAGAGAGAAGAGAATCACTAATCCTTCGTTGATTGTATGTAGAAATAAGAGAGTGTCATTCCTCATCGCCTTACAATTAACCTTCTCTTTCGAGTTTGCTCTTTAAAACAACCGTCAGTAGTCGTAATGGTATTCGAATATATGTCGATAGCGATACTAATTGAAAAAGTCATCATCTAGAACCAGAGCAAAAGGAGAATTCATGTGTAACGAGAAACAAAAAATGAGACAAAATGGATGATTTATACAGACAGGCGCTAAATGGATTTTCAATGATTATCAGAGACAAACGATGATAATATTGCCTATTCAATCATTTAAAGAGAAACTGTATTTATATTCAGCACATCATTACGACGTGAGATTTCCCATGAAGAAGAGAAAAATTGTTCATGTAACTCATTTGTGCTAATCGAATGTATATATTTATATGTATACATAGATGGAGAGAGAGAGAGAGAAAGAAATTCCCTTGTGATATGGTGCTCCGATGATTTTCTTCCTCTTTCAATTCTAGCCAGACAATGACAAATTTATTTTTCAATTGTTCTTCTATTATCGTTTGACAAAAAAATAAAATAAAACCGAAGCGTCCCATACTCATAACAATCAACAAGAGCTGCTAATTGTTATGAGAGTACATGTATATACGTGTATGTGTGTATATTCAAAAAGAAGTCTTAGACAAGATTAAACAAATGGTGATGGTGATCGAGACATAGCTAAGTGACAAAACTGTATATAAGTTAGTCATGAGAATCAATTGAATAAATATAAAGACGATGGAGTCATAGAAAACAGTGAAAGTGTCGAAATGACTGTCTGAATATAAAATAAAACAATTGTATCAAGGTGTAAGAGATACTATTAAATGATAACGACCTACGTGTTACTTTACGTTTGTATGTCACATTCTTTCCTGAATTTGTTAATCTTCATTGACAAATTATTTCCTATTTGGTGATAACTATAAACATTATTATATACAGAAGAATATGCGTTATTTTTCTAAGCGATAGCATTAAGATTAAGATGTGTGTTTAAGTGTCTTACATACTTATTGTAAGGATTCAAGAGTATATGTGAACACACTAGAGTTGCTAGTTGGAGAGTCATTTATTGATATCCATTAACGTTGTTTTTCACTCACTCTCTTCGTGTTCAATGAGATAGAAATTGACGAGAGAAAGATTTACAAATCTTTCCATTTTTTTTCTGACTTACGGTCATATATACATATGGATGGCAGAATTAATTCGTTTTCTTAATCATGTGTTGTTGGTGATGACATGCGTACACTCATGCCTAGTTTGTTATTTCTATCTCTTCGGTTCATGATGTACACACGCGCAAGCTCACATACACACACACACACACACACACATCTGTGAATGTTCATCAATTCTAGTTCAGCTAGAATGAGAGCAGATTCACAATTAAGCGCTTGTTTTATCTCAAGGTTTCTATACATTCTTATCTCACAATCTTTGCCAATCATATATACAGCATGCATATTGTAGATGATTGACAGATCTATTCCATATTTTTTTTTCTATTTTTCCTTACTGGCAAGAAAAAAAAACAAGAAAAACTTTCTCATATAATAGAATTTCTAATAAATAAAAGACAAACAACAATAGACGATGGATATTTGATTAGATAGTTATGAACATTACAATTATCACGGCACGATAGTAATACGAATGAGTCCATGAATAGAACACAACACATACAAAAGAAGAAAACGGATACTATATCGTAGTTCAGGATACGAAACGCCAATTTTTGTTTTCAATTGAAGCACATGTGAGATTACTCCGCCTCTACAGGTTTTCTTTTGTGTCTAAACACATCTGCTTCTTGTCACTAATTTTATGCAATAATAACGACGAAGAAATGCTCACCAATGAAACAGATGTTTGAACGACAGTGATCATTAGTAAGAAAAAGAAAAAAGGACGACATCATACATCAAACACATATAAACTTGTGGGTGGTGTTAGTTGCAATCGAAGGGCACACGTCCTCGACCAAAAGCATTCGCTTGTTCGCTGTTTTCTTTTTGTTCATTTTCCGATGATGACGACGATGATGATGTCGGCGGCGACCACTTTCGGCACCTTTCAATACTGAAGTATATTTCAACGATTGAAGACAATAGCTTACTTTCACCTCTACATGTGTTTTGTTGATTGCACTAGAATAGTAATAATAACAATATTGTTTCCCTTAAGCGATTATCGGCGGCGACATTGAGATTTGGACTAATAAAAATAAATGCTACCGCTATCGCTTCATAAAATACTAAAAAAGGTCATAGTTTCAAATTTATATTCATATGTATCTAATTGAAATGTATCTATGCCATTGAGAATAGAAATTTAAATGAAGTTCAATTTGAATAATATGTCATAGACGTGAGAGGATCGATTTCATTCATGTATATTCACTAGAGATATATGCTTAACACCAGCAAAAGGTCATTTTCAACAGATTACAAGATTTGATGATCAACCGGTTTAATATTCTGTAGACAATGAAAGATAAAGTGTTATGAAGACAAACAGATGAAATGATTAATGAGATATGTTCTTTTTTCAGACGTCTACTTCAAATAACGACGAATGAGAATACATTTAAGTTTATTTCATTAGTTCGACTTCTGCTTTTTCTTTTCCGAACGATAATATTAGTCATAGTAGTGAGAAGATAATCATACATGATCAAAAAAAATGTCTTCTTTTTTCTTCCTATCTTCTTTAGCTAATTGACTAAAAAAATGATTTCATATTCTCAGAGAAAAACATGAAATAGTTCATATTTTATTGTCATGCTTCTATTCAATTTGAAATCATCTGAGAATTATTTTCATGAAAGCTGCCGTTTGATTGATGTTCTTCGATAGAATGAATAAGACGTTTCTACGATTCTCAATATCATCATTGACAACGAATGAATTCGGTTTTCTGCATTCTTTTTTTTTTTCATTGTCTTCTAATAAAAATTTAACTTACTGTTTTTAATTATACACTAATGCATCATGATTGATCAATAACAAAATAGTGAAGCGGTATTTTCTTATAAGAGTTGTTGTTTTTTTCTCGGACGAATTCGAACGAACGAACGAACGATACAATCTAGCCGTATCCCAGTGGCACATTGATCGAGTGCTTTTTGCTTTGATGTTATTCTTAATCAGACAAGTCGATCGAATTCGAACATTTGTCACATAATATATGTTGACTGTAACACATTGCTCTAAAAGACTATCTAAACAAGAATATTGTGCGGTTCATATCTCTTTGAATGAAAGACAAAAGAATTAGAATAACGATCTTTTTTTTGGAAAAACTCCGAGCCCCATTGACAGAAAATGAATCCATGTTTAGCTAAGAAATGATCTCTAATTGAATTTATATGCATATGAACTTTGACTACCAATGTCAAATTTTTTTAAGGATTGCATGATATCTTTTCTGGTAAGATTAATTATCTGAGTTTAGAAGAATACAATATTGATCATGAAAATGTTTTTGATGGAAGACAAACAAAAAGAAAAACTGCTACATAGTAGGTTTGACTGACTCAAATAATAAGTTGATTACATGAAAAATGTCAATTAATTGTCATGTAATGGTTATTTACTAATGATTATTATTTTAGAAAGTCACTTGGGAAATTTGTCAGTTACGCATTCATGATCATGCTAGTTATATAGTTTTTGTTCATTTATTGCTCAATTTAATCTTTAATTGTAAAGAAAATTTTGAATATTAACGGGCGTTCGGATAGTTTTTGCACAATATGTTTGTTAATTTTTGCCTCACTTGAAAATATATATTTCCGATGAGTCAAAATTTATGCATCAGACTAAGAATTGTGTACTCTTTCCGAATATGGATTTAGAAATATTGTGTCACTTTTTGTTTGACATTTATGAAATAATCTTTTAATGGTCTAAAAAGTTAGTTTGTATGGCAAACACATAAGTTTTGCTGGCCCTTATAAATTCCTTCTTGAAGATGCGAAGAATTGTCGGATATGGTTGCTCTGTAGAGGAAACAATTCTTGACAAAATGTAATAGTGAATTAAAGAGTAGCTTTTACTCAATGAAAGCTATACGCATTTTTCCACGAGCTCTTTTTCAAGTAAAATGCGTTTTTGGCAAAAATTCGATTTTTCAAAAATGACGATTTAGGAAACACGACAATTCATAAGTTTTGTCGAAAGGCACAACGGATTCAACTACTAAATATTGTAGAGTAGACTCTGCTCTGCCAACTGGTATAATAACACAGTTTCCAACTTTTAGTTTTGGGCTACAAATATGAAAATCCAAAAATGTGCGGAAACAATTCTGTCCAAATCAATTTTTTAGACAATTGAAAGATTCTTTCATAAATCTTAAAGAAAAATCGACACTGAATTTCAAAGTCCATATCTGGAAAGAGCACACAATACGGGTTCTAACGGATAGATTGTGATTCGTCGGGAAATATTTTTAAATGGGTCAAAAAATGAACAAATATTGTGTGCTAAAACTTTCCCGATCACTTGTTATATTCAATAGATGCCTTATCATAAAATACTTCTTAAAAGATAATCATTAAATCTATTTGTTCTATAAATCTTTTTATAGCCGAAGACAAATGGAGACTTTCGAGAAAATGAAATTTCTCATTTGAGAACGACTTGTATCTATGGTTGAAGAAAAACTTCGAGTTAATATTCATACAGTCATTTTTCTATCATATTCGTTTATCATTTCACCTTAGAAAAACTTGTTTTCAATTCAATGTTAAATTAGTATATTAAACTTCATTCAATCAGAGATCTTTGTCTATGTATGTAACAGTTAATTATCGTTATTATTTTAGAATTGATGAAATACTTTTTGATATTCATGAAGGAGGAGCGTAGCAATGATTTCAACAAAAGATCGTTTTTGAATAATATAAAGATTCTTGTACATCGTATGCTCTTTTGATGAGTTAAGAATAAAATAATAATCAGTCGAATAAAAAAAATAAGACAATCTCGTGTTCATATTATTTTCTATATTAATTAATTACAAAATGGTTTTAAAACAGAGGCATCAGGTAATCCTTCATTCATTGGAAAATTTCTTTGTTTTCTAATTTTATTTGTAAATATGCTTCTCGTTGATCTCTACTTATCTTATTTTGCTAGAAGTCGTTCTTATGATTTGTTTCTGTCTTAAAAATTAATTTCATGTCAAGAACAAAATATTACAATGAACAATTAACATCGAACATTTTGCAATTTTTTCTGTCTATTATCATGTGTTCATATGTGACACATGCATAGGAATTAACATTAATTCAACGCTTTGCTTCGTTTCTGATGAACTATAGTTTTTTTTTAGAGTATATTTTCTCAAACGGAAAATTGACATATTCGTGTCGTTCATGGTGAGAATCTGTGCAGAACTATAATATATTTTTATCAATTTTAATTCTAATTATTATCTCATACTATGTTTAGAAGCACTAAGAAGTTAATCCAATCGAATAGTAGATAGAAATATATCTTGTATAATTATTATTAACCATTCAAATCTCAATGTTTGTAAGAAACATTTGATATTCTAAATATAGAGAACCACACTCTCATTGTATGATATGAAATTTAGCTTGTCAATCAAACGACGAAAAGGTTTGCTGAGAAATCACTAAAAAAAAACAAAACCATTGAGACTTTATGAGGCATCGCTTCATTAACAATCATAATTAGGATTTGACTCGATTTCTTTGGTAGCATCTAATAATAGATAACATGCTATCATTTATCTACTGAGAAGATTCACTAAACAAACTGTATTTCGATGTGAAATAAACTCGACATTGTGTTCAGAATTCTACTTAGATTAAATATATATAAGCATCGTTTTCAATTATCTGAACACTTCTACCACTACTGAACGATCTGTATAAGACTAACCATATTTCATCTTTGTACATTTTGTTTTCTACATAAAAATGCCTATTGAATCTTTATGTTGTTTGTCATCATAGGCTGCCGGTTGTCAAGAGATCTATACGTTGCATGAGCGATTATTTGCATTGGAATGTATAAAGGTTGCCGAAAAATGTCTAACTATGAATTTTTGACGAGATACTCAAAAGTGAATTATCAATCATATACATACTATTTAACTAGATGTGGATCTTATAAGGTTCAAAAAAAAAATCCTAGCCTCTATAGAAAAATTGATTAGATGTCAAGCATGTGTTGGGAAGCATTCTTGAAAAATTACTTGGTGCTTTTTCAGGATTCATACAAGGGAATATCTGATCGTCCGAGATCATGAGAAATACCGATGTACACATATGTTTAGATTGTTTAGGAACAAATTTTATTATAGGATGACTTGAAACTTTTATCGTGTGATGCTCATATGAGGTCGATTAGTAAAAATTGCTTTCATATAGATACGTTTTTTCATCAGACCCAAGTCAAAGAGTAGCATGCTAGAACTAAATAACAAACTTGAATCACATGTTGTACATCTGTATATAACTGATAGGATTGTATTGTCTACTTCATATTTTTAAAGTATGAAGGAGGATTCAATCTAATATGTATATTTGTCTCTGTTGAGAGGCAAGATTTTTATTTTTATTTTTTCTTCATCATTATATAGTCCAGTATATTATGAAACTAGAGTGTGTACATTTTGAAATTTGTTAATTATCTTCTGTCTTGAAACATGACGAGAAAATAACATATTAAATATAGGTCATGTCGATAGTAAAATTCTTAATTAATAATATTTATAATAGGTAAATTGTCTTTGTTTTCGAAAAAAGAGAAAAACTTTGTTGGCTTCTTTGATTTATATGAGAAAGATTAAAAATGAAAATTATTCATGGAAGATACTGCCCCCCAAATAGCTTTGCTTGCCGGTAATAGAATTTTCAGCTCGATTAAGCATAGTATCTCAGAAAACCGAAAGAAAAGATTGCCATCATCTTGTCTAGATAGTGATTTCAATATATCATAGCAAACAACATCCGAGAATTTGGAGTCTATGACAACTTTCGCTTGAATGATTGAGGCTTTTATGCCTTGAAAAGATCATAACACTACTATGACTCGATCTAATGTCTCTAGAAAAAAAGATTTTCTTGAAAGAGCGATGAATTTCCACGTGAGAAACTGCGGAACTAGTTTTTTTTGTATCATGACGAGTATTCGTATGATAAACATTTGTTAAAATGTTATGATGCACGTTTCTTTTACGGGTGTACCATTCATACTTATAAATTTTGAAGTAAAACTCTAACTGTAAATTCTAGTAACAATTTTCTTTTCTCAATGTATGATCATCGAAACATCGAAATTTTCAACAACATATGATTAATCTTTATTACATATATATATATATATATATGTGTGTGTGTGTGTGTGTGTGTTGAATTAAAAATAAACGAAAAAAGAAAGAGCAAAAATAGAAAACAGACAATCAAAGAACAAAGCACCGCCAAAAAATGTTCAGTGTTGTATTGCAATTAGTTTTAAGTCGCAGTATTGCTATTAGATAATCGATTATATTTAACAGGTTCAGATATTCCCGTTGCTGTTGTTATTTCTGAAGTTAAATCATTCCGTTTGTGATTAAGACTTGTAGTAGACGTTTTTTTCATTTTAACATTAACACCCCTGTTTAACATTATGGATGGAGTTTTCGATATTGATTGACTGTGTATAACACGATAAGTTGAATTCAAACCTATTATAGTTGAATCAGTTTCACGATGTGAAAACAAATGTGTTGACATTGATTTCGAACATGTTAAGAACTGTTGAAATGCTCTACGAAATGGTTCAGATAGAAAAGCATATAGTATTGGATTAAGACATGCCGATATATAAACGAGACTTTGAGAAATAATGGCGAATGATATTGTAACTTGATTGTGATGTGTATATAGTAAATAAATTTGCATCGGTGTCCAACATATAACAAATGATGATATAACAGCTGAAACCATTTTTGTTACACGTTTTTTACCTTTTGCAACTTGTTTTCCATTTGAATTTTGACGTAGAACTTTGATTATAAGACCGTAAAGAATGGCAATAACAATTAATGGAACAATTAAACCCAATAGAGCAAAGCAATAAGCTGTTACACGTCTGGCCGCAGTTAGAAATGGGCTATCGCCACGAAATAAACAGACCCAAACATCACCGGTTGATTCAACAAGCAATACATCATAGTAGATCCTGTAATTATGAGAAAATATGAATTTCAATCGATTAAGAAATCATGTCAGTTAAATCATATGAAATATAACTGAAAATATCAACATGATATTTTTTCTACTGTCAACTTACATATTAGGTGAAGCAAATATAATACCAAGTAACCAAACTACAACAACTGCCAAATGTGCATTATGTTCAGTTCGGTATTTGGTCGATTTAACAGCATATACAACACCGAGAAATCGATCGATGGACATTAAAACAAGAATATATATACTAACATATGCACTCAAATACATTAATGTATTTGCTAATTTACATAGAAGTCGTGGAAAATAATATGAATGAACAACATACACATATATTGTATGGGGTATGCACATAAGAACAAATGATAAATTTGCAATTGCTAGATGTAAAATAAGTGCATTGGTTGTACTGCGCATTTGTTTAACTGTTACAACAGTTAATATAACTAAAATATTGCCAATGGTACCAATAACAAAAACAAGTGAGTAAAGAGGAATAATAAGATAGAGAAGATGATCAGGAGCTTCATCCTCTACCGATGTTTTTTCTCGAGAATGTAAGGAAATGTTTGTTGAAACATTTGTATTAAGAACTTTCGTATCGTTGTTTATAAATAGAGGTAACATATTTAAATTAAAATCGATCGAATAATGACGTAAATATGAGTTTTGTGACAAAGGATATTGTTGATATGTATCGAGAGCTGGTCCACTAGGTAAAATACGAGGTATGTTTAGAAATGGCAAACCATGAAAATTGGACAAGGAATAATCGATCTCTCCAAACATGTTCGAAAATAAACAATTGACAAGATGATTCTGTATAAATAGAACAAACAAAAAAAAAACGAACAGTTGTTTGATTAAAAATCTGTTTTTATTTTCTTAATTTCATTTTTATTTATTAAGACTAGAATAGTTCTCATGTTCATTCGATCGATCAAAATTGAATTTTCTTCTTAATATTGATGTTGATTTTCCCTGGAGTTTTTTTTTCCTACTCAATCGATCAGTTATTTATACATAAATACATATCCATAGACATGATAGGCTACATAAATAAATACGATATTGATCGATTGTTTATGATCACGCTCATAAACATGTATTTTTCAAAATATATATATATATGGTTTTATTGGAAGCAAGAAAATTAAAGATTTAATATCTAGTACTGACATGAAATGAATTGTGACACTTCTATGTGTCACCATTTGTGTTAATCAATTTTATTTTATTTTTTTTACTAAGTATACTTCGTTATTTAAACAACAAACGGATACTCATATTTCCTGTTTTTTTGTCATCGGCAAACATCATTATTTGCATCCCATTCTTTTTCTTTTCTTTTTTTCTTTTAAACAGTAACCAAAGATTGCCTTTGTTACTTGCTATATAGTCGCCGACATTTACATGTGTAGTCAAGTAGTGCTCTGTTGATTGCTAAATATATATATATATGTGTAAGACGCGGGTCATGTTTGACCAAGTGATGATTCCTTAAACTGTTAAAATTATTTTTTTCAAGAGATATATGAATCTATGTTTCTAGTATTTTGTCGTTCTTGTCCTAGTTTTTTTCTTTTAGTAAAAGATGTAAAGAAATATACAGAGTATATGTCAGGAAGTGATGCTGCTTTTTAACCAACCACCCACAATACATAGAAAACTGACTTGATCACAGCATGAATGCCTAGTTAAGGGCGATTCAATGAGCAGACCCTGTCTCTATATCTAGTTCTTTTTCAACGAACGAACGTGTGGAAAAAGAATCTAATAATCAATCCGTTTGATTTATTTATATGAAGAAGAAACCAAAAAAGCGAACTGCAATATGAGTTCAGTCGCAAGATGATATTCGTACTTATGTCAAACACAAACGAGTCCAACTTAACATATGAGGAAAGGTTTGCTGTACTACAATTATTGTCTCGTTATTGTTGACGTCTAACGGAAGTTCCATTCTACTGAAGTATGCTCTAAATTTAATAGAAGCTAGATGACAGAACAAAAAAACGAGCAGAGGATGCATTCGTTAGAACTTTGATCTTACATATCGATTAGTGCGTAATAGTTGAAATACAAACGTAGTTCGTCTTGAAATAGTTGTTTTTCAATTAAGAACTATTACTAAATAGAAAAACCTGATAAAGCAATTATCACTAATAATTCGTGGTGTGGATTTACTATTGAAAGCTATGAATAACTTTGTTTTTATTGTCAACAAGTATTTTCAGCAACAAGCCATAAAAGATAAAAGAGGTTTCATACGTAAAAAGAAAACAAAAATAGATATTAGGATATATTTGATTTTAATGGATTCTAGAGTTAGACGAACTAAAAAGGACATGTTTATTCTCACTAGATTTATCAAACAGGTCGATCAAATTATTTTTAATTATAGACCCAAGCAAAAATAGAATGATTATATGATGTTGATTGATGATGAAAAAATTTTGTAAGAAGCTTGAATTATTTTACAAGATTAATACTTATTTGATAAAAAACTTTCTTAACTTTCAAATGAACTAAGTTCGGTTAAACAAAAACATAATAATTATCCAAACAAAAATCTACCATATGTTTCTATTGTGATAAAAGATGTCTTTCATTTTTCAGACATGATATATTACTCTTGTCATTAAAAATTTCCGTTATCTTTTATTTTTAATAATGACGATGATTATTTTTTAAAGTTAAGCTGTTGTTAACAATGAACTCTTAAAGTTATTATGAAAGGTTATATGAACATGTTCATCAATCCTTTTTTTATTCTAATAAAAGACTTTCTACTCTAGTTAGTACTAATCTGAAATGATCATATGTATAAGAGCAAGTCAAATAACCTTGATGTATTCTATATTCGTATACATGAATGGCTCGATCGGTTCTAGCTAATTTGAATAAGTAAATAGTAGCTAGAAGGAAGAATGTGTAACTACTAGGAAATATCAGGATGCAAGTATAAATTGAAATTATGTTTCATAGAGTAAACATTGATGCAAGCGCTAGTTCTACATGTTTACAGACAAATAAATGAAAATGAGAACCTACCCGGTGCCATCATCACAATATTTCAATATAGGCCTGTACTTTTGAAATTGTTCGAGTAAGTGTTTTTAGAAATATGGAGTGTGTGTATGTGTGCGTATGATGAATATATATATATATATATGTTCGGGTGATAAAGCAGAGATCAAGAGTTTATATTCGTAGTCGACACTAAATGAAATGGGTAATCATAAAAATGAAGAAGAGCAGTAGACTATTTTGCTTCTTGTTCTCACATTTTCTCTTCCGTTCCCTCTCTCTCTCTCTCTCTCTCTCTCTCTCTTTCTCTTTGTCTTCTCTTATTTCTTTCCTTCTCGTATATTGAATTTGTAATATAGAGATATTAGAAACAAGGGAACAATGATTCTCTTTCTCTCTAGGTTAGTAAAAAGAAACACCAATGCAGTAGTTATGTAGAACAATGGAATAGAAAAGCTTCATGCTCTAAAAATATAAAATTTCTATACTGTTGATGTATATTTCATGTAGTGAAATGTCAATCATGCGTAAATAAGACTCTTAAGTAGACAATGCTTTAATATTACTAATAATGAGATAATTTGTTTTTATGTTTGGTTCATAAATGTAATTAAAAAAATTCATAGTTCCAATAATTATGAACTCGCAGATGAAAAGAGAAAAAACATTCACAATAACATAATGTTAGACAGTTGTTTATGGTAAATGAAACCATTAGAATTTTCTTCTAAAAAACAAGGTTCCTGTTCTTTTGCCGCAACTATCATTCATGTATTTTCCATTTATCTATTAGTTCATTTACTGTTATACGAACCGCTAATTTTAGATCAATATAGTCACTAAGATAATGTGAACGACGAAATAAGGAAATGTATGAATAGCCGCAAGCTAAAACTCAGAGAGCGAAGAAACTTTTAGTTTCAATGTAAATAAAAGCTTTCCTACCAACGAAAAAGAATAGAAAAGAAAGTACAAGCAACTAAACAATTTGTCATTGACAAAGATTTAAAATGAATAGAATTTCTATTTTGTTTGATTTTCCTTTTCTTTTTCTTCTTGTTCTTCTTTAATACAATTATTGAAATTTGTTGCTCGACGAGAATATTCGCGACAAGCCATCATTAGTTTACCTGATCGGAAACAGTTTTAAAAGAAAAACAAATATTGACATGAAAAGGAAAAAGGCGGATAGAAAAAGAAAAGAAAAGAGATACATAGCCTAAGTTTTATGAATTAACGAAGTCGTTGATGATACAACTGATTGAAAGTGATAGATACATATTTATTACATTGTTCTTTAACTTCCAATTAATAATCGATACCGAAAGCTAACCAAAAATTTCTATGAAATAAATTTAATTTTTGTATGCCAATACTCCAATGATCATTAGAATTTTAAATCTCCGATATAATATTTATTTTATAAGTAAATCAAAACAAAAGATTTATCCTCCTTACATAAGCTGACAAGTTTTTATGTTCTAATTTGTTCTATAAAATAAAGCTTTTAACAATCGAATGAGAAAAAAACAAAGAAAAATCCTGTTTTTTTTTCCTAATCCAAATAGTAAACTATTGCGATGTAGAATAATCGTAGTTTTTATTCCAAATAAATCAAAGAACAATATTTGTATATTCATTTTCTTTGATAACAATGATCTCTACATTATTATTTTATTAACTAAGTTAGAGAGAAAACAAAAAAAGACACAAATACATTTTGATTGGCTTTTTTAAAAATTAGATCTATTCAAAATATATGAATAGAAATCTAAAATTCTTACCTAGTATAGTTCATAGTTCAATAGAAAAATTATGGAAACATATTTTAAAGAGGAATATATCTATATGCAATGAATATTAAATAAACTAGAAGTAAAATCGATTCGTTCTACGCATATTTGATCAAACTGATAAAACAAAAAGATTGCATTTCGATCGTATTGTGTTGAGATGATGTTGGAAACTATAAATATTTTATCTTTCCCTAATTTGATTTTTTCCTGTATCAATTATATATTATAAACTTTAAACGTTCCGACAGTTATACATAAGCGTATATTTGTTTATCATAACAACATTGAGATTTCTATTTTGTAATAGAGAAAAAATGTTCAGTCGTCGTGAATTAAATCGAGTCACGAAATGAAACTCAACGCATTAGACGTAAATTTAACTGACATGTAAGATGTCCAAAAATACACTGATACGTAATAATAGATTATTATTATTATTAGAAATAAGAAGCGGTTATATTATTGCGGTCATTTCTGGTAGAAAGAATTTATCACGTTTGCATTCTTAAAACAAATAAACGCAATGATATTTTAAAATATGCAACTGAGTTGGTGATGAGAAAAATGAAGATTTCACTTCAAAATAATGAAGTTGAAAAGAATAAGTATGACATCATTCACTAAATATCGTCTAATGACTCTTATCCTTATCTCAAATTAGCACTTTGACTTCATAGAAATATGCTTGCTTGCGATTTTTAAATGTTGCTTCAGTAATGTTGATGAGATTAATCATATTAGATAAATATATTACAATCTATTGTAGATATACGAAGTCTATTTGATTTTTGTTCTAGTTAAATCTACTTTGATTCGCACTCTTTATGAACTCCTAGTTTTCTGTATTCTATTGTTCATATATTCTAATTATTTTCGAAATAATTTCTCAATCTTATAGACATAGTGACTGTTGAAACAATAATGAAAACAACAGTCTGTAACTAATGTCAAGGATTTTTTGACATCATGAATAGATGCTGCTGAACTATTTAAAAATCCATCGTTATCAAAAAGAAAATTTACCTATAGTGGTACGTAAAGATGGCGTGCAAAACAAGTTTTTTAGTTTCATAGATACGAAATAAAATTTAAGCATTTGACGATTCTTGTTGTAAAAGATTTTACAAACAAATCATTTCATGCAATCGGTAGGACAAGAATATAAAAGTTCTTCATAGGTCTTATGTTTATGTTTATTATGATAATTATCTAGTTAGATAAAAACAATAGGTTTTTCTTTCCCGTAAGATACAAACAACGATTTGAAAGAAGACCATTAGATGAACAATTAATTGATAAGATATGACTTACATCTCCTATTAGTATCAGAAAAGAGATACAAGACACGTATACCAGATAAGGCAGACACTCACTGATAATTTATGAGAATTAGTGCAAGTGCATTCTACATTCTTTTTTACTCTTTTGCTTTATATTCATAATCTGTCTTTTCATTTCCATCAATTGGCAGTTGAACTGGAACTTTCTCAATATTTTATCTTAACATATCACGAAACTTTTCATAGAATTATTGAATTATTAATCTATTTCAATTTGAAACATGAAATAAATATTGACAGTAATTAATCTTTGCAGCAATTTCGGTTTATCTGAAATGAATTTTTTATATAAAGAATAGAGGAAGTTCTAGATCACTAGTTACTTCTAATAACAAAAGAAATTCACATTATACAGATCTTGAAAGAAAAACGTTTGAGTTTAGATACCAAATGACTTAACAAAGAAGGTTATAGCAATTCAACGAAAATATGTTTTTTTTTCTTGTTATTGAAAATCCTTAATGAAGAATGCATAAGATCATTAGATTGTCTAAACGAAAAGTCAATAAGAAGCAGATTGACAACTATGTAGTCGACAACATATTTGTGTATCTATTTTTCTCATTAGCGTGATGATTATCCTATTTGAAACATAAATCTGAATATACATATTTGTGACATGTAGAATCTTTTCTGTCACTTACTTAGTTATGTTGATGATTAGTCAATCTGGAATTTGTTCTCGTCAGGAAATCCAATGACTGGCACGTTATTGTGAAAATGAAATTCAGAATGAAAGTAGAAAACAAGCAGAAAGCTATCTTTTTTACTTGATTAAATATGAATTGTATTTATGCCGGACGTAATCGTTTGTGAAACAAACAATAGTAGACAGACAAAGAGAAGCAGAAAGATACGATCAAGTGTCGTTTGATGTATGTGACAAAAAATAATGAGAATGAATGCAGAAACTAATGTTCCTGTCATAATCATGATCACATTGCTAAGTTGAACAAGAAAATAAGCGACAAAAAGAATATATGTGTTTATGTATTTATTATTCCGAAAGACATAAAAATCGGGAGCATCATCAAAGAGAGAGAGACAGAGACAGAGAAATAGAAGATAGCTATCGATCGATTTGAACGCAAGTTTTCTTTTCTTCGACACTCGTTCATGTATGATTCTACACATGATAGAAATTGAGGATTAGCGAATAAAAAAAAGAGGCAAAATCTTCTTTTTTGTTGCCAATACGAGCAACAATCTTTAGGGTGCAAATACAATTTACGATTATTGGATTGTTCTCAACATGTTCGTTTCAGTTTTACTCAATAAATAGTGTTTTTCGACAAAAAAAAACACATGCTATGTTTCATTTCACATAGAATCTTTTTACTGACGTATAACTAGGATAATATCTAGATACACTCAATAAAACATATTGTATAGATGATAGGCGATTAGTAGTTTGGAAGAAATGGTTCGAAAAAATAACATAAATAATAAGAGAACATTGATAAAGAGCGGTCGGGAAAAATAGACATTTTTAAAGCTCCTCCACCCTCTCTCCCTTGTCACATTTTGACAAATACAACCCTCGCACGATGGGTAAAAGATTTCTTTAAAGGGATTTGAATACAATAAATGAAAAAAAAATGGGATGTTCTAATCTTGTTTCATTATTTGATCAGAAATTTCAATTAAAATCACAAGTAATCATAGAACAAATCTCTCCGTAACGGAGGAACATTGAAAGACTTCAAATTAAAGAGAAGCATTTTCGTTTGTGGCATTAATCTGTTGAAGAATGGAAGTTCTTCAACAAAAGTGCTTGCTGACCATACTCCTTAATTGTGAATAAAACAGTTATTGGACCAGACGAGATATTTTCAGTTAATGTGAAAATCATCTGATAATAGAGCTTGCATAAATAAACACAATCAATGTGTCGTCACTAACTAACAATAGTGAAAATCTTGTTTGTTGTCTGATGAAAACAAAGAAATGCGCTTCGATTATTTCGTGCTTCTCAAAAAGTGATATTTTCAGCCAAAGTTCGATCATAAAATAGAAATTTGAAAAACAATGTTTTCTGACGTGTGCCTTTGCTAAAGTCCTTCACAACTACCACTCCTGCAGACTATGTACGGTTTTTGCTGACACTCTCATCCCCTCTTTTGAACTGATATCCTTTTGTGAATATTGTCAAAGTTGATTTGGAAAAAAATGTTCACTTAAGTTTCTGAATGCCATCAACAAATTGATGAATATAGTTTTTATTCTTTGAATCTAACCTTCATAATCACTGAAAAATAAAGAAAACAAAAGTAAATATACATGCAACCATGACGACAAGGGAAAGCGTTATTAGAATATTATTTTTTTTCAATCGACTAAATCATTTACTTTTCATATTACTTATGTTCGTAGACAAAGGAAACTATCAATTTTTCGATCCTGTCAAGATTTGATAAAGAAGAAACCATAAAAATCATTTCGATGGTTTCTATACATAGAAATTGACAACTAAATATAGCCGATCCATTGAAATCTCCAAATTAAAAAGAAAGAAAAAATCAGTGTGATATTTTTCATTGTGACATCTATTTACATATGATGAATTGGATCATATTGTTGACATCAGATTTTTTTTGCAGCTAACATTCGATGAATCGATACAATCAGAATAATAGAGAAAGAAAAATTTTTTATTGTTTTTTTTCAAAGTGACTTTTATTATTTTAGATAAAATTTGTTTGTGAAATAAATACACGTAGCATACTCTTATTCGTTATCAATTGTGATTACAACGAAAACAATAAATGACTCAAACAATTAGTAAAAATGCTGCTCAGGTTGTACCTTATAATGAAGCGAGTTCATCTGATGACATTTCTAGTGTGGTCAGTGAGCAGATATTACCTGTTCACCATGAACAGAAAAAAACAGCCGTTAACAAGAATGTTGTACGTGTTAATCGGGTGAAAATCGATGAAAGTGAAAATTTACCATACTTAAAAATTAAATATCATTATCGACCAAAAGATGACGAAAGAGCTCTATTTAATGGTGCAAAAACATTGAATTTTCTTGAACATATAAAAATATCGCGTGTAAAATATTCTAGCTTGCATAATTTAAATAAGAAAGCAGCTAAGTTAAGATCAGAGATAAATTCAAGAGAAAAGACCGTGGCTGATACATTTGGTTCTCCCTTTAATCAAAGAATAATTCAAAAAGGAAATGGTGCTTTAACCGATCGAGAACCGAGAAACAAAATATCAAGACAAAGTACGGAACGTGTTGTTCATGTTCCAGCTGTTGTTCATGCAAACGGCAATTCTCATAAGAAGACAGTTGCATCCAAAGCTGTAGTCAATGGATTACTACCTCCGTTGAAACAAAAATAGAGGGACACGCCTGTTAAATATGTTTCTGAACATGTAAAGAAAAGACCTCTGATTGAATATTATGCGAATTTTCTCTAGCTTGTTTCCCTTTTTGATTTATTAAATATTTTCGAATACTTCTTGTTGTTTTTTGTTTCTTGAAATATATCAACGAAAAATCTATTTTGCTTGAGTACAAATAGATTTGTACTCATGCATTTAACATATTTATTTTTACACATGTTGCAATAGTTGCGTATACTTACTACTGAATGCTAGAAATCGTGACGCTTAGTTTTCTGCTCGTAATAATATTAACTGAATCGTAGACAGTGATATTTATTAGAACGTATCTGTATGCATGACTTAATGCATAGTTTAAAAGTGTAACATTCAAATCATATTTCTATTTGCATCATAAATGTCGTATACGAGGAAATAATGAGCATCAAAACAACAGAAAAACAAGATGTATGAAAACTTTACATCAACCTATTCTTCTTATCTTTTTGCTCTGGTATTCATAGTAAATAATTATTACAGACATAATTATAATTCTCGAGCAATGCGTAATTAGAAGAGAAGCATCTCTTACAGTGACAACGCAATTATAAATGGAAAACAATATCGTTGACATCGTTAATCACAGGGCGATTGTTCTGTACTATCAGTTTTGAAATATATTTATTGATTATCTACTTACTTGTAACTTGCGACAGTTACCTTAGAACTATGTAGTTCACATTTAATAATCAGTTACTACTAATCACCAGTCTTTGATACTAAATAAAATACACCATCACGACTTGTGCAATTTGAGATTAAACTGTGCGATCTGCGTTACTAAAGCATATGTCACTTTCTGTGAGACAAAACAGATTAGCCGTCGTTATAAAAGAATCCGTAAGAGATTGATATTTGTATGTGTTGTACTATCGACATATTCTGGTTTGATATAACTGAAATTAAAATCCGTCAAATGTAATTCCATTTGAATATGAGAAATAAATGAATCCATAATCCTATACTAATATGTCTGATACTTATATTTAAACGAGCATTTCAGTTCATGTCGATTTTTTGATTTTCAAGAATGCTATGTTTTCTTCATGTGAATATAAGTTTTGTTTCAAATTTACAACATAGTCATTTTTTTCCAATGATAAGAAATATATTTTCATCTCAATTCGATGCAAACATCGTCATATGGTTTCATAGATACGATTGAACTATTTTTAGAATTTATTATAAAATAAAGTAAAGATGATCAGTTCATGTTCTCAGTGTATATATATATTTGGTTTTATACTTATATATCCTGTAGTGAAGACAGAATATGTATGAGTATCAATTATACAAATATAGTGACACATTTCTTATGTCTAAAGATGCCGCTTTTCAAAAATTCATATGATTGATTAATCGATCAAGATAGATTGTTTTTAGTTTGCCTATTCTATCCAATCATGATTGAACCAACATAGGAAAAAAACTTACACACGAATTGACTAACTACTAATAGAAGAGCATTGTTAGTAATTAATAATTTTCCATGATCGACAACGTTCTAGTGCTTCTACTCCGTCAACCAGAACTACAAGCTGCGTTGACTTTAATTTCTTCCATTATTATTCTAATTCTTTCGGCTAATGCAATTCTTATTTCAACTCTTTTGTGGACATGGATATCTTCTAATTTAATATTCATTGTACTTTACTTTAGTCTATTTCTCTTACTGACACGATGGTTTGCCAGTGGTGGACAATATTCAGATATTCATGCGTCGAAACTAGATGGACAAACATTTTTAATCACTGGTGCTGCTAGCGGTATTGGCAAGGAAACAGCTATTGAATTAGCAAAGCGTAGTGCTCGAGTTATACTTTTTGCTCGTTCTACTAATTTAGCCGATACTATTTATGCTGTGAAAAAATTCAGTCAACAACCAAAAAATGTCGTTGGCTATGCCATCGACTTGGCCGATTTACGATCAATAAAAGAATGTGTTGAGCAATTTATGAAAAATGAAAATGAGTAAGTTTTCTTTTGTCCATCGAATAGTTTCCTGCTAATCTACATACGTATATGTGTCTAGAAATATGAAAATTACAGCATTGATTAATAATGCTGGTATAATGGCATGTCCTTATGCTAAAAGTAAAGATGATTTCGAATTACAGATGGGTACAAATCATTTTGGTCATTTTTATTTTACACAACTTCTTCTACCTCGTCTTCAATCGTCGCGTATTGTTAATGTATCGTCAGCTGCTCATTTTATGTGGCGTGTACCATGTGATGCATCACACTATGCACAAATGTGTGATCCAAGCACATATCATCCGTGGTCAGCATATTCATTAAGTAAAACAGCCAATATTTTATTTACACGTGAACTGCAACGACGTTACTCTGCATCGCATAATATTCGTGCTTATTCATTGCACCCAGGCTCTGTTAATACACCATTAGATCGATATTTAGGTATGCCTTATTTGATGCGTCAACTATTGAAACCGATCAGATACGTGATATTGAAAACACCATTGGAAGGAGCACAAACAAGTCTTTACTGTGCATTATCAAATAAAGCTCGACCAGGTGAATACCATGCAGATTGTAAACCAATATCAGTATTTCATAAATATGCGAAAGATGATAAACTAGCTCAAGAATGGTGGAACTACTCTGAGAAACTTATCCATGAAAAAGTCAAGGAAATCTAGCCAGTAAAGCAAAAAAACTATTCATTGTTTGACAATTATGACGACAGAACTTTCGATGAATTATTCTTTTTTTATCTTTCATGAAATTTTAATTACATAAAACATTTATTATGTTAATAAAATTCTTAGATTAATAAATATAGAATCATATATTATATGTATATAGATACGAATTTCGATAGGCAATGACAAACGTAATTCTGTTCAGAAATATAACCTAAAGTGATTGTTTGTTTGTCAACAGATATATATATATATATACTTTACAACATTCAAGAAAAATGACAGGTCTCTGTTTCGAAATTTTAACAGAGGTGCTATTGAACATTATTTTCATCTTGTTATTAACTAAAAGGAAATAGAAGACCAAGCTGATTATTCCTAAGTTTTAACTGTAATATTCTGAACTAATTAGAAACCTCGTATGAATTTCAAATATAAAGATGACTACCTATACTTATCTAAGATTGCAGTGAGAAAATGATGTCTTCTGCTTTACCATACTGTAACATGTTTTTTTGTATCATGTTGCTATCAGATAGGTAGTCAACATACAGTGAACTCTAGACATGTATTATTCAATATCATATTATAAACAAAGTTTTCGTAACTTTGAAAAGATTAATTAGAAAGAGTTCAGGTTAATTGAAAATTACAATAAGAATTGACCTTTATCTCATATAGACGAAACAAACATTTCAAGAAAAAATCATTAGAGATCTCTTATTAAGTTTTCGTGGAATCCTGAATGTTTAGTTTCATTTTTTGCATAAAATCGAACGCGCAGAATAAAAATTGATCAATTTCAATTTGTTCAAAATAGCACGGTGATGTATGTCCATGAAAAGTATCGACTTTATGTTTTTTGAGTCACCTATTGTAGTAAATATTGAATGGTGTATGTTTTAAATGAAATAAGGATCAATCTTTTTTTATCTTGTTTCAGAATAATATGTCCAATAGATAAAGAAGACAATACAGATGTCACGTTTTATCATTTATCTAGTTATTTTCAACAAAGACAAAGCAAAGAAACAATCAAAATAATCCTAGACTTGACTTTTCTTGTTCTTTTTGAAATTTTGACAAAATCAAATGTATGTGTGAATGTTTAGAGAGTAGCCTATTGACAGTAGCTTACTACGTAGAAATCTGCTCTATTGTGGCATACGTCTTAACGATTATAATTGAATGACATTAAATTTTCAAAATCATTTATACTTCATTTATTTTATGTAATAAACTATGATGCACAACTCTTGGTAAAAATTATTCACTTATTTTTCAAGCAGTTGAAAGCAATTATTGAGAACTATAGATAAGTTAGTTAGCACCAGGATTTTCTGTTCACATAAGCTTGGTCAACAATGACAAAATTTTTCAACGGGTTCAACATGATACCTGTCGAAAATGGTATCTTGTCTACTTTTGTATTTTCACTAAACATTACTTCAAACAAAATATGAAACGATTTTCATTGGCTCAGTTATGTAGATCAAACTTTGCTCAACAAAATGTGCTTCCTAGTTTATACTATAGTTTACACTAAAAATTTAAAATATTTTGAATTTTCAAAAATTATTTTTTGAAAATTCGAAATCTAGATGGCTGCTATATTGCCAAAAACAAAGTTTTTCGGGAAACTCATCTCGCAGAGAATTCCATTTTCTACAATAATGTCTAGTTATAACTGTTCCAAAATACTTACAGTACAAATTATTAGTGGCACGAAATTCCCTATGTTACATTTTTACAGGCATCATTTTGAACCCATTGAAAAATTTTCTCATCGTCGACGAAGCTTATGGGAAAAGAAAATTCTGTACATATATACCGAAAGAGTACAAAATTCTGCTTCTAACTGACGTATTTACGGTTCTTAACAATTGTTTTTAAGTGCTTGAAAAATAAGTGAATACTTTCGTGCCATAGATTATTGTACATGTTTTTGAAATAAGTTCGTTTGATTAATTTTCTGTTGATTGACTGTCAAACGAAGGAATGCATATACATATATTAGTTATTTCGAGTGCAGTATCCTTTTCGATTCACTAGGATTGCGCAGTTGTTATATCGAAAAATAACTGAATCGAATACTGATGCTGTATAAAGTCTTAACAGATGAAGATTTTACTAAAACGATCTCATTCTTAGAGAATGAACAATTTGACTAAATCATATTTGATGAAGAATATAATTAGGGATGAATAGTAGCTCGAATGAGTAAAACTGCTATAAAGTTTCTATTCAACCTCAAAATTGAGATAAAAAGCTAATATGTCAAAATAAAATTTCTTTTACTTCAATGGAATAATGACGAGTGAAGAGCAATGATGATGACAGTGATTCATTTGCATATGACTAAAGTATAATCTAGTCAGATTGTCAGGAAAAAAAAGATGAACATTGAGATTAATGTTGAAACTTATCAGCTAATCTGTATGATTAATTTATATTGACAAACAAATGAAGTTCTTAAGGAAACTATGTGTATCATCAGCGTCTATAACATAAACTAGTGCTTTGCCAAATTATTAACTAAAAAATATTTATCACTGCCACTGTGCGACAAGCTGCCAATTTCTACTTTTTTCATGACATGTTGATGTTTTCGTATCGTATTCAATGAATCGATACTCTATTCGATGATGATTTTTAATTGAAAGAGAACTTTACTGTGATACAGTCGAAGCACTAATGATGTCGATAGCCGATTGTTCATTATATCTTAAATGATTGCGCAATATGATTCTATTGAATCTATTGACTTTAGTATGATAAAAATAATTTGGCAATAAATAATGGATTTGGAATCTGAGAATAGTACGAACTACGCTCTACGTTGCTGATGATGTAAGTTTCTTTAATCAGGAAGAATTAGAAGGCACTGATATTTGTTTAGCTATTTAATTCAGATTTTCTGTTGTATTGATAGAAATGAATTGTATCTATCAGTCATTTGTTCATCTTTGTATCTAGAAGATAACAGTTTGTTCATTCAATACAAACTTCTCATAATTAGTTGCACATCTAACAGAGAAAAACGTGTAAGTTTCTAGTGCAATGCGTGTGTCATTTACTGGTGAGATGTCAACATAAAACTTTGCTAATTTTTCAACTTACAGCACATTTTCCTAAAGAATGTCTCAGCTGGACATTATAATCTATTGAACTGCTAACTCACATTTAGAGACGACTTCCGGTTTATTACCGCCTCATATTCTCATTGATCAAATTATACTGCACTTTTAGCAACATCAATATCAATATGAATCGGAAAACAATTTCTAAGTTCCATTGTTCCAATGAACATATATTAAGATATAATGAAGTCAGCCTAATCGATTTAGAAAAAAAGACAATGATTTCTCGACAGTACAAAAAATAATGTCCCATTGACTTCCTGAGTGTATAAAATTTTGTACTGTTCTCTTCCTATGTATATATATATGTATATACATACATGTAAAGCGAAGAGAGGACGTTAGTAGTCACATCAACTCTCTCAGTCAGCCAATATTTGCTCGTTCGTTCATTATTCATCCACCCACGTAGAAGTTACTCATCATGCACAAATGTACATATCATATATAAACATACATACATGCATATATATATATACACTTTTACATGGATGTATAAATATTGTTTTTTTTTCTTGTTTATCTTTTAATGTGATGGAAATATTTGAGGATGTGATGTTGAACATTGATGATAATTCTTTTCGATCCAAATCTTTATCGAATAGATCCAAAATCACTTGCTTTCCGTTCTCAGTCAGTATTTTCTTTCTCTATTCTCTTCTCTTTCATTATTTCAACTGTTCGTTTTCTTTTCAAGGTGTCTCGCATAGCAAGTCGTATTACCTATCATCTATTTCGTCGTAACAAGCGTTGTTCTCTCAATAGTAAGATTGATTATAATTTCTAGCTTGTCTCTATTGACATATCTTCTCGTTCTTTTAGCAAGTAAACAAAACAGTCGATTAACGACGAATATGGATTCTTATCAGTATAGGCCATCCGACAATGAACTTCAACAACTGCTCTATAGTTAATTTTTAAAAAATTTTTTTAATTTATTTTCATAACACAGAACATGATTCCGAGAACAGTTTTTATTTGACTTCACAGTGATTGATCGTGTCTAGTCAGACTCTTTTTTTTCCAGATAACGATGATGTCAATACCCTTCATGGATCAATCGGTAACATCGATAGCATCATCAACATCATTTTTCGAACCTATTGTGCGATATCAATCCAATTCTCCGAACTCAACAAGTTCACTACCAGTGTGGAAATCATATTTATACAATTTACAAATGCAAGCACCGAAGCCAAATCCAATCATATGTCGAACATCACAACCACGTCGTCCAAAACAGTATGGCTTAGAATTTCACGGACTTTTATCACGTACCGATGCTGATCAATTATTGGCAGCATCTATCGATGGTTCTTATCTTGTTCGTGAATCATTAAATCCACCTGATTCATATACATTAGCTATAAAATTCAATGCCGAAGTTAAATATTATAAATTATATTTTGATCATCAAACATCAACACATTATGTTGGAGAAAAACATTTCGACACATTGAACGATCTTGTACATGATGGTTTAATATCTTTTTATTTAGAATCAAAAGCAAGTGATTACATAAATTTAATGGCATGTGATTCCCAATGTTATACAAACGAAAGTCCATATGGACAATATAAAGCGCAATTATTGCATCGAGCACAAACACAAAACAATACAATTCATCAAGTAAAACTTATTTGTTGTTGTTTTATATGAAAAAAAAGACACATTGTTTTTTATTTATCAAGGATACAACATTACCGACAAACACTGACATGGATCGTTCAATTATACAACTTCAAATCACATCTAATGTTCGTTCGCCATCAATAGCTAATTCATCTATGGCACAACATTCTGTATCATCACGAATATCTCCAGCAAAAATTAATGATAACAATATTAATAATAATAATTTAAACCGAAAATTACCATCGACAAATCCATTATTTTTTGATCGTATTCTTTTAATGCAAGCTGAAAAAGCACATAATTTTAAAATGCATTCGTTCAAAGGACCCCATTGGTGTGATTATTGTGCTAATTTTCTTTGGGGTCTTGTACAACAAGGTGTTAAATGCGCTGATTGTGGTTTTGAAGCACATAAACGTTGTTCGGAAAAAGTACCTCAAGACTGTGTAAGTTATTGAAATATCTTAACATAGATCGAGTAACAGAGAATAAACCTGCAGTTTTGTCATCGAACTTATATCTACATACAATTCGCATCTCTAAAATAGTATTGACATGATGTTAAGCGTGTTCGAATAATTCACAAATAATGTTCGATGCACATGAATAATTTATCTATTTTTTTATTACTCATAGTTCTAATTTATAGTTTAAGTCTTGAAAAGAAACTTTTTATATGATTTATTTATGTTTGCACTAAAATCGAACAGAGCATATAGGGTAAGTAATTACTAGACGATGGTAATAGGTAGAAATTGATAGGGTTCAGTAAATGAAAAAGGAGAGATTTGCACATCGTTGGATTTGAAATAATTAACATGTTAGACAGACAATGTTTTCATTTGAAAAAAATATTGATAGAAACCTGGAAGGTTCGCTTGCAATTGATAGATATTCATCTAGATCGAATTCAATTCGAAAAAAACGACGTCTCGTAATTATCGAGGTCATTTTCACTTGTAATCTCTAGAATCTTTATTGAATGGTAAAAATATATTGCCCATGTATATGTCACGAATAAGATCGATTTTGAAATCTTTTCCATTGGTATAAATCATGAAACAAAAACGAAGGTTGACATAAATCTTGAAACTGATTTATCATACTGAGTCTATTTTTTTCCTATCCTGATTCAAAATGAAGAAACCAAAAAAGACTGAACTCATTCATGGAACTCAACGCTTGCTCTTATATTTGAGAGAGGTGTGCTTTAAAATACATTCAACTTCTTAATTGAAGTGGCACTTCGATGTCTTGTCAATCTTATACCTAAGCACTTGACCATCGAAGACAACAAGGATAGAATCAACAGAGAAATGACATTGACACTAATGATGTAGTGTTTAGATGTATGATATCATACATTAAATATTGAAGAGGGAGAATATCCTTCACCGATATCGTTTCATGAACTGTAGTAGATTACACGTCGTGTCTATTTCAACTATCTATCAAAGTTACAATTATCGTGAAAATGAGATCTCATTACTCATCAGTTCTCATTCTAGTAGATAAATAAGGATTGTTAACATCAGTAGTAAAAAGGAAGAAATACCGAGTTCGTCTCTTTCGATTATTTACTTTAAAATTCGAAATTAGTTACTGCTTCCGGTGTCCAATTACGATAACTTAGTTATAGTCGTCTCCAATTGCGATATCGAAATGTATTTTACTTTCATTTTGATGTTAAGTAATTAGTATCGTACACTAAAGGATAGATTTTATTCTTTTATTCAGGTGCCTCATATGAAGTATCTGAAGTCAATTTTTGGTGCTGATTTGACAACATTGATTAAAGCCACAACTCCAGCATCGTCAACTACTTCACTCACACCAGTAGTACTCGCAAAATGTATTAATGAGATCGAATCACGTCCACATGCACTTGATACCGAAGGTCTTTATCGTATAGCTGGCTTTTCTGATACTATCGAAGAAATCAAACTAGCATTTGAACGTGACTGTGATCATGTTGATTTATCTCAGGAACGTTATCCCGATATTCATGCAATAGCTTGTGTATTAAAATTATATCTAAGACAATTACCAATTCCACTTGTTAGTTTTGATATTCAAACACAATTGCTTGAACTTCGTCCATCATCTATATGTGTAACAGTCGTTCGTGCAATAGTTCGTCGTTTACCACCAGCTCATTTTTATACACTAAAATATTTATGTGAACATCTATTAAAAGTATCCCATCATTCTATTCGAAACCAAATGACAATAGAAAATTTAGCTATTGTATTTGCTCCAACAATTATGCGCTCAGAAAATCCTGATCCCATGATTGGCTTTAAAAATTCGAAATCGATTCAACGATTACTCGAAATTCTCATCGAACAAGTACACGATATATTTGTATCTTCAATGTAAACGACTAAACCTTTCTGTTTATTGTAATTAAAACACTAATTATTAGTCAGGTATTTGTAATTATT
Organism: Rotaria macrura; assembly: GCA_900239685.1. NCBI lineage: Eukaryota > Metazoa > Rotifera > Eurotatoria > Philodinida > Philodinidae > Rotaria > Rotaria macrura. The sequence goes on along the minus strand of OENT01000413.1, from coordinate 20,961 downwards.
TCTCGCATATCGATCTTGTGCTCATTTCTGAAATGATTTAAATGTTTATATATTCATTAGAATAGCATTTATGAATTATTTATATTAAATAAAATACATTCTGATAAAAAATAATCTACGTAATTAACATTAATTATTCATATTCGTCGACAGAATTTAACTTTGACGTATGAGTTTCTCTCATTTGTTGAACTACTTATGGAGATACTTCAGTGTCCTCTATTTTCAACCATCGTCGAGAATCATCATATTACTAAAAACAGTCACACACAAATTTCAACCCGAGCTATTTCAACTCAGAAACACAAATAATGTACAATGTGTTAATGATAGAGATCTGTCGGTAATCAGGATATGTTATGTTTGATAAATGATGTCATTTTTATTGATAAATATATAGATGCTACAGTTTAGTTGGGATCTTCTATTCGTCCTCATTATATTTGTTTAATACCGGTGAGTTTTTAATGGGCCACATATAGTTATCATCCTATATGAAAAACAAAACTAAGAAAACAGACCCGTAATATAGATGATTACATCGCCTACTGCGTAATTTTAAATATGTGAACTTTTTCCTTCTCTTGTACAAAAAAATACAAATGATGACGGATTATTTAGCATTAGTTTGACTATGATAATGAATGATCGTAATTCCATACGTATTGTTGTGCCTTTTAAAGGTGAATGTCGTCAATTGTGTCGAATCATTTGCATTGTAGGTCATTGCTGATTTTTATCTAAATTCGCATAATGTTAGTCGTATGTTCATAAATATGAATATGGCTTGATTGACATATAAAATAACGGGATTCTTTCTAGTATGTATACGACTCGTCTTTCATTGAGGCTTGTCTAATGAATATATGAAATAAGTTACTTTGAGATGATTCATTCTAACCATTCGCAATGGGGGATTGACTGGAGTGGGATTATCTTAATCAATGTAGCATGTAAACGATATGTGTTGATGTCAATCCTGAATCGGTCTAGGTCATTTCCTAAAACAAATTTTGACAAGGTGAAGCTTCGATCGAGAAAAGAATCAAAACTGAATTTTAACCTTGAAATCGAAGTTGAATTCAGAGTTTCTCTTTATGAACTATGACTAAAACCAAGGTTTGATGGCAAGTGAATCAAAAATTGACTTACGACAAATATATATATATATATATCGATGTTCTTGTTACCACAGCCGGTGATATATATATATACAAAATTAATTGTACCAGTTAGAGATCATGCCGATGGACATGAGATCCATTTCTGCATGAACAACAATAATACTTGCACTGCTGAACACTGTCATATTGCGTTGAGCACTCTCCTATCCGGTTCAAAACTGTAATATCTACCAATCAAGTAAAAAAAATTAGATATTGATCAGAGTTCGATCAGTTCTGTTTTAGAATAATTCCAAGATTACTTTCTTAATTTCTGACAAGACAAAAATGCATACAATTTCAATTTTAATTCACAAAAGAAATTAATTCGCGTTTCAATTTGCATTTTCCTGTAACGATACTTATTAACTACAACGTATGACACTAGTAAAGAAAGTCTTTTAGTAAGATACTTTTTACTACCGAATCAGAAACTTACAGAAATATACCTTTAGAATGGGCACATAGCCAAGAAAACTCTGTAATATCCACAAATAGAGATGTTAACCAAAATGTAGAAGGGCAACAATTTTTAGTGTTTGAGAATTTATATCGACTTCCGATTCAATTTAGAGGCTTTTCAGTGGCAACTACTGAAAAATTCTGAACATTATCTATGACTTGATGGCTGTGGTGGTGGTAATTCAGCCGTACGGCTTACACCATTATCCACAAGAGCCCGTGTGTGTGTGAATGTTGTAGTAGCAGTATCCTTCACTGTTATTTGCTAACAGTTTTTAATCGATTAACTTTTCTCAGATTAGCATTTTTTTATAAAATACCTACCCGTTATACTCTAATAATAAAATATCGAGAATCAAATCAAAGAAGATGGTAGCACTTGTAAACTGCTTGATCTGCTCTATTTATCTCGAAAAAAAGAACTGTATGTTAACTGAACATCGACGTCTATGCGACATATACTAAGTTTTTTCAATGTCGAAAAATAACTTCGTGGAGAAAATCAAGCGATTAACAAGTGCTTTTTTCGAAGGAGCAAAGTGGTTACGTTTACCTAAATGGAAGAAGGAAAACACGATAATAAAAAGGATCGACAATATAAATTTCTCTTATGATGATAACTGCAGTACTACTCATGCTTATATAGAATGTTTTCTGGTATTTTTTCACCACTTTCAATATCTTAATACTTAACACAACTATCAGATAAACTATATAATGTTGAAAGCAAACAGAAGATGTCATTTTCAGGCACAAATAGACTTTTTCAATACTACAGCACATAAGTCCACTCATTATTATTTCGATAGGTTAGATTGAATCGAATACTTAGTTATAACCAAAATTCGCGCCCGACACCTCGGTATATGTAAAGATGACATAGCGAATAGATTCGTTTCATTAAGAAAGAAAATATGTAAAAAAATCAATCCTCATGTAATGATCGAATTTTCGAGCTCTTAGATGAAACTATTGAACGAATACGAAACTCAATCAAAAATCACTCATAGTTTGCATTTAACTCATGATTTTATAAAATCTAGAACATTTACTGTCTCAATGGTATATATTAGACCGAATAATAAATGATATTCTACCAATGAGAAAATTTGAAATAGTATGAGCTAGTTTCTTCAATTCAACGATGAACAGTAGCCAGAACGAATTGATAAACTGTCAATATAATAATAACAGAAGCTAAATTCGGGATTGTGTAACCGAAGTCGGAAACGATGTTCAATCTGACACTAATCGAGATGTTATTCATTAATTCATGTGTAAAGATATTATCGTAAAATAACACTCACCACTAACATCAAATATTGTAATGATGGACATTATAAAAAACAAAAACATTAGACGTCGAGTATATAATTCAAGGAATAAAAAAAACAATACTTGTATTTAGCAATATACGATTTCACCATATTCTTGATAATGAGTTTAAAACCCCAGTGTATCTATGGTTTCAAATTAGAACAATGTGTTTGAAAAATAAAGGCAGTTATTAATTTGTTTATCTATTCTATACTTATCAGATTATGCATTTCAATATCTCGTACGTTCGAAGTTTTTAATCTTTCAATGCGCTACACTTCGATAGTAATTGAAACACCTACGATGGCATCATACATACGACAAAAATTGTCCATTCGGAACTACTCTGATCGATTCATTGACTTAGAAAATTGAATATCATGATTCTACTCTGACTTAAAATTTTTCTTAATCATTATTTGATATATTTACTAGTTAGGTCAACAACGAAATTGTTTTCTTCTTCTTTGTATACAAACTTGCATTTTAGATTAGATTGATGAATGTATCTCCTTCATATGACAATTGATCAAGGAAGTACGTAACAGTGAAACGCATCATCCTAAGAACTAATAGAGTAAAGCAGCATTGATGATGGGTTCACTTTTATCAGGAGGAGAAGGAAGGGATATGCGCATATTTTTCTGAATTTCGAAAGTCATCTCTCCATAAACTGTTGCTACTTGTTGGTGACGAAGAACTGTTAAAATTTCTTTTTAGGCAGCTGTCTTTTACTAACCAGATAATTAATGTTCAACCGAGATCGACTTTAAAATTACTTAAACTTCCCAAAAGCAATAACAATAGTCGTATAAAGCAGAGATCCGAAAATCGCCGAGTTTACTCGCCTCGCCTCGCCTCGTGGCTGTGCGAGGCGAGGCGAGTCGGTATTTTCTAAACCACGGCGAGCACGAGTTGACTTTTTAAATCGCCGAGTCGACTCGCCTATACTTAGAATGTTATTTTTGATGATCAAATGGCAAATCTTTAGGGATATCTTTCGATTTTATCCTGCTCTTTCTAAGCGTTTCAATTTTTAGTGAAGTTTATCAGATCGGGACAATAACTTAGTGTGCAGGGTGTCACAACGATCAGCTTAAAAAAGAAAGCTGTACATCTCTACAGAGTGATGAACAAATTATCTGATATTTTTCGTAATGATCGAGGATACTTCCAAGCTTCTATTCAAGTGGTAGCCGCTTATTAACACACTTGAAAGCTATCATCATCTACTTGAACACGGAGTTTGACCTTTTCCAACACACTTCTATCAGTCGTCAACCACAAAAAATAGAAATGTATCCCAAAGTTTATTCGCAAATTCCAATTTTTAGAGATTGTTATACTGATCATTTTAGTTGAAAAATTGTTCTATTTTTATCAAGAACTAACGGTATCTGAGTCATAGTACTAGAAAATGTCGTTTGCTTTGACCAACACTATTTGCTGTTCTCCAGTATTTTGACTCGGGGAACACCTTTTCTTGATGAACATGGAACATCTGTTAACCAAAATGATCAGCAAATANAGTTAGTTAAAATAGAGAAAACTCAAGGATTCAAATAAAGTATTACATAATTTTGAAAATCTAAGAACAGGGGAATTCGCGTCCAATTATAGAAACCCCAAATTTATAGTTTATCTTTCGCATATAAGTGTGAATTTTTATCTTTTAAATTAGTGATAATAAGTCTAATTGATGTTATTAAACCTTTTACTGATGAATAAAAACTTTGAAGTATCTCTACCGTTAGAAAAAAAATTAGTTCATATGATCATAATCCTGTGCACCTATGCAGTTTTCGTTTTGCTAGTTGACTTTTAGCATACTCGGGATACACGTATATTTAATTATTCAGTCTAGTCCAAGTATTCCACTGATGCAGTTCTCAGAGCATTGTTTATACGCTCAGTAAAAAAATGAACGATCTTTATTTATTTGATTATCATTAATATGTTTGTTCTTTTAACTTATTTAAATGTATAAAATGTTCTTTATTTGATTGTATAAAATATAAAGATAGTGATTGTTATGGGGGGTTGAAAAAATACCTAAAAATAACTATTTTATTATAAACTCTAGGCGAGGCGAGGCGAGGCGGTGACGAGTCGGAGTCTGAGAAGGCGAGGCGAGGCGAGGCAACAATGAGCAACTCGCCAGCATTACGAGGCGGTGACGAGTCGCTTTTTTGATTGACTCGCGTATCTCTGGTATAAAGCCAAGGAAAATAATAAAAAACAAAAATTAACGATGTAGTATGTCGGAAAATATTTACCATTCAGTAAAGAAGTACACTGATAATTGTGTTTTCACTGTTATTTCGTAATTGGTTATATTTTTCTTTTCAATAAATATATACGTTTGGGATGGTGGGAATGAGACTTTTTTTTTCTGTCGAAACAGTAGTGTTGTGATGTTTGTTTTCGATACAAATAAACTTATTTGTCGATCTTCAACATAGAACTAATTATAGAATAGCGAATGTTTGATTGTTTTGAGAATATATTACTTTTCAATTATAGTACGTCTCGCGTTTTACTGTAAAACGTGCGAAAATTACCTCGATTTGAGCTTGCAAAAATAGTGATAATAAGACACTATTAATCATAATGTCCTTGGCGGCTGCGTAGACATAGTTGATGTTCGTCGTTGGATCTTAAGTGTCTATTTTTAAATTTATTTGATTAGATGATGGTTTCGGTTTATTTATGAATAATAACATAGCCTGGAAAGATATTTGAAATGATCTTAATTGCAAGATATTCATATTACTATTGTCGTACTCAAAACTTTTCTTCTGGAGTGACTTTCTTACTGTGCACATAAATTCTGAGTTTTATTTTTATTGTACTCTTATATGTGTAACGGTATAGAGATAAATATTCTTCGTCGAGAAATGATGAATTTTATTTTCGCTAAAACATTATTACTAAAAATTGAAAGAGATTGAATTGTGAACAGATTGATATTTTGAACACATTTATGTCAATCAATATATCTTGATGATAAAAATTGAATAAAAATTTGTTTTATTCTCATAACCTGATTTTTAAGAAAATCAAGCTTTCCATTTTATCTTCAGAATATTCAATCAATGAATTTCTCAGAGCCATCTTTTGAAATGACTTCATATTTACCAGTCCGAATAAATATTAAAATAGAACATCTTTCAACAATTCCCTTTCGCAAATAATAATGTCATCTATAAAATAGAAAATATCTAGACTAATTGAAAATGTTCCCTCTCAAATATTGATTGAATTCTAAATAAGATAGTAAACTAGTTTTTAGCAAAACGATCCAATCTGTCCAATGTCAACCAGAGACATTATGAATAACAACCTATCTAACGTCCTTACTTATGTTTTTTTTCTCATCATAAACTATTAGTTACATATTGATGAGACAATTCTATTTTTCTCTTTTCTACCTACACATTTTACCTTTTCGAATACCTTTCATATGTTCGGTCTTACCTGAAGAAAAAGAATCATTTGTTGATTTGTATTTTCTATTACACAATTTCTTGAAATCGAACACTTGTTTATAAGGATTAAATTAATTTCATTGGAACATTTACGATGGTGTCAGTGCTAGCTGCTAGTCCAACATTATTTATGAGAATTGGAATAGGGATACTGTCAGTGGCAACAGGTGTTGCTGTTGTAACGTCTGGCATTGTAGTTGCGACAATCGTTAGTAAGCAATTAAAAAATGTCAAAGTTGTGTTACAAGCACCAGCAACAATCGTTTTGAACAGATATGTCCAGCGCATTGAAGTGCCAGCATTTTATGATGTAGTAAAAACGATGGATTTATTCGTTGCTAATACTAAACAAGTAATGAAGGAGAAATTCAGCGATCAATTTGCTAATATTATACTTTCATCATTTGCATCTACACCTAATGTTACTTACAGTAATGAAAGTTACTCCGTGTCCACAACCAAATCTGTAGCTCAACGCAAACGTGATATCTATAACAGTGAGTTCAAAGCAACACTAACATCATCCACTATGTCGATCTCATATACTACTATGAATTACCTCAGAGAACTTATGACATATAGTAAATTTGAATTTTTTGTCTTGATATTCAACTGTATAGATAACATCGATGATGACAACCGTAATTATCTCCATGTTAGAAACTAAGATCTAGCATCGATTCCCTAGACTGTGAAAGGATAGGGTCTGGAAACCGGAATTCACCATTGTCTGTCTGTCTGCCTATAATAACCATAGAAACAACAATTTCTATGGTCCGAATGACCATTTCTATGTGGTACAAATGACTATTTCTGTGGCACAAACGACCATGTTAATGGCAAAAGTGACCATTTTTTTAATGGTGCCAAAGATGTTTGAATTCATGAAATGGAAACGCCAAATAACTCCCTTCCAGTGATGGAGTCGAAACAGGATGTGTCCCCTATGGAATTTTGAGGCTGCCATCGTAAAATCTCTGAATCTGGCGAGTTAGTAGTTATGTGAGACATAACCCGCTGCTGCCACTCATTGCCTTTCGCTCTGTCTTTGTGTTGTTTCTCATTTATTTTCGCCTTGCTCTTGTCTCGTTTTCACTTATTCGATTCCCTCCGTGTCTCCTATAAACTTATCCGCTCGTTTCTTTGAAACTTCAGGATCAGATTCTGACACAAGCAACTAAGTTTTTTCTGCAGTTGAGACATTCTGAGTCGTAACCCATATCAGCCTAGGGCCCAGTGAATCGACTTTCAACATCGATGAACGTTACTTGTAGTTACACAATCTGAAAATTTAGGAGCCGTCTTCAATGATAACACTGAACATTCCGCAACAACTACTATACAAAGCACTTCTTCAACAACAATAAAAGCGACAACGACATCGACGATAATAGAAACTAGTGTGAACCAATGTAATGTTCCAATAAATGCAACTGGTAAAGCATCTATTATATTGTCAAACGTGTTTCTATATTTTGAAGTTAATGATGGTGCATCGATTCTTGTTCAAGATATAACGGATGCTCTTCAAAATTTGAACACACCTATAACTTTATTTACCATATGTATGGAACCCAGTACCACCGGAAGTTCTCTAAATCTAGGATTGACAACAGTTGGAACACCGACTAGAGTAATTTTTGATTTGATCAAAATTAGAATACAATCAAGTATTCCAACCTGGTTAGAACAACTTGTAAGTTCTGAAGCAGCAAGTGCATTACAAAATATAAATTTCGAAGCACTTGGGAATGTTACGTCAACCACGAATAATACGTCAATCACGAATAATACGTCAACCGGATGAACTTGAAGTGAACTGGGACTTGTTTTTAGAAATTGATTGAATGGCGGTATCCTTCGATGTGTCCTAATATCATCGAAAGTAGCTTCATTATTTATAAATTTTGAATTTTAAGTTAGACTTTAATAAATATTTTCTTCGTTTAATAAGAATTTATTGATCATTAGAATTTTTAAGAAGCAACATTTGAAAGTTTATTAGCCGTATTGTTGTCTTTGTTTAACCATGCTATCATACAAATAAGCGCACACATCCCAGGCGGACAGATTTTCGGAAAAACGCATTCAAACGTTCAATCGGGAACATCGATTGTGAGTCACTAACGCTTATTAACAGAAAGCACGAAAAGCGTTTTTACAAGAATTTTCACTTTCGGAGCGTAAAAACGGATACAAACTCTAATTCGGATGGTTAAAAAGGTGTTGGCTTTTAATCAATGCTCAGGACTAGAGTTTTTATCCATTTTCACGCTCCGAATGTGAAAATTATGCGTAAAAACGCGTTTCTTCCGTTTTATTAATGAGCGTTAGTGACTCACAATCGGTGTTCCCAATTGAACGTTAGAATGCGTTTTTCCAAATGTTTCTCTGCTTAGGATATGTAAGAAATACATTCATTTTTCTTGTCAAGTTGAAAAATGAGTATTTTGACACAAATGAGACGAAAAACGATAGTTTCTCACGATGAATATTTTATTTTTTCCAGTTGTTTAACGAACGTTGGCGAGTATAGAAAAAGGTTTACATGAATACAATCTTGTCTTTGATCGCTAACATGATACTAAAATTATGGTCCTATGTAATTGTGACTCTGTTAATGTGAAATGCAAGTTTTTTTTCTGATAAATATCTTTTATATGGTATTTTTATATTAAAGAGAATCAGTCTTCATCAATTCAATGGAACAATAAACCTAGTAAATGAAAGAAAACGTTACATTACTTTTATGCATTAGAATCATTTTTTTTTATTAAATATATCAAAGACCATGGCTCACTTTAAAAACATCTTAGTTTTTATACAAGTGAGGCAGTGTCATAGCTAAAAACATGATGATCTCACTTAGTATTCAAGCGTTTCGCTGGTTCTTCTCATGTAATAGATTCAATTTGTGTGTAGCTAAATGGTACAATTTTTTGGTTCATTAAATTTTCATATATAATTGAACTTCTAACAGCTCCAGTCGCATCGATAGGAGAAGATTAGAAATGCAATGGCTAACTTTACATGGAATGTCAGTCATTTTATCTCATCCATGAACATGAAATTAACAAAAAAAAACAAGACATATGCATACATAAAGGATGCTTTTTGACTACTACAACTTTGTTTCTATTCATGAATACCCGAAACACTTTGGCAGATTACCAAGTCGATCTTCAAATGTGAAATTATTCGAAATAGTTCTTTTTATCGATGCATGTAATGATGCATGACTAGTTTACTACTAATATGTCATTTTCGAACGGAGAATAGTTACGAAACAGTAATGTGAAGATGTAGCTTTTCATACCATTAAAGAATAATTTTCTTTAGATACATTTTGCTTGGTTCTGTGTCTTATAAATAAACAATTGAACTTGTTGTGATCGTTATGTACCTTGTTATTAACAAATCGGAATGAGCAAATTACCACTTTTACTTTTCGTCTTTCCAAGTCACTAAAGTTCTGCTAATTGATGAGATCCAATGGCAGATCATCGAATATGAATACTAGTATTCTCGGTAGAGCTCAATGGCTCTAAAAACGCTTGATACCAATATCGTAAACACAGTTTTACTTCAGATTTCTCTTACTAAGATAAACACAATAGGTCGAATTTCAGGTTCTAATTAATGTTGATCATCCATTAACTATTAATAGGAATTCCTTTGAATATGCAATATTCTACTTTTTTCCGGATTTTTTCTGACGCGATTTTCTGTTTAAAATGTAATGAGATCAGTTATTTTAATAGGACATATTCAGATTTGATTGCATCTTCGATGAATTCTTTCTAATACGAATCAATATCATGATTGTGTACCGTTTTCAATAGGATTTATTGAAGAAATCAAAGTTATCTTCTGCAAATTTTTTGAATTACTCACTTCCTACTCGAACTATACTAATCTATTATTTTTGATCACAATGTGACTATTTTTACATGATGAGTTTGTTTATACGTATGGCATCAGCACAACACATTGGAAGCAAACCAGGGATGCAAATTATAAATGAATATTTAGTTCTTGTATAGGTATGAGAAAACAATTTTCATTGACCTAGTATATTTTGCATGACGAGCATGCGGCTATGTAGAAAATCGATGAAAAAAAAACATTGTTTTTACAGAAATCGTAGAAGAATGAAGATGAAATACATACCACAGATGGTCATCCTCAGTTTTTCGAGTGTATTAATGAACATATATGTGTAAGCCTCTTTATCAACTGAAATCTATAGGCGAGGAGACTATCACTGGTTTATTCTTTTGGTTTTACTCGTCGAAGTAGATATTTCATTATGATAGTTGTTCTAATTTGAATGTCGAATATCATGTTTGTATTCCGAAAGATTTCAAATAATTGACTCAGCATGTCATTTCTGTCGATCAATCGATCATTTTAATGTTTCCTATTGAGTGTTTTCATGTAACATGTTTCACACATATGAATCATATATGATCGTAGCAACAAAAACAACATCATTCATTCAATATTGTAAATCAATCATGAAACGAAAATGGTGATTGGTCTATGATTAATGTTTTCCAGAAACATCAACTAAAAATCAGTCATCGTAATAGAGAACACTACGCTGCTACAATATCTAGAAATATTTCTTCATTTCAATACTAATTCCCAAGGTACACGTGCCATGTGAGATATAATGGTTATCTAGAATCTTTTTCGAATGATAAAAAATAATTTCATACGAAATGATTTTATCCATTTAATACAATCATTCGTTGATAGTTGACAATATTTTACAATTAGATAATGATAAAGAATATTCTCACTGCAACAACTCCAAATCATACAGAGCAAATAAGTTTTTTTGTTTGCTTTCGTTTGTTAATTCAATGTAATAGAGTACTCAACTTCTTTTCTATGAGACAGCAGACTGATGTAAAAAGAGTATTGAGATTAAAACCGATTATAATTATATTTGATTCTATTAGAACAACAAACGAAACAACATGTAACTTGATTATGTTATAAATTGTTTTAGAAAATCAATGGAAACCAACTGTATTCTGGAAAGGTTGACTTTGTTTGTTCTTATAACTGGTTAGTATTGAAGTTTATTGTCTTGTAGTTTATGCTTTCATAAAAATAAAAATATGTTCAGTTTCGTATTGATATTCATTTAAAGATATAATAAAACGAAACATCTTAAATTCACAATTTTTCATATTTATTTCTGAGGAAGAATGATATCTGAAATTCTTCCTAATATATATATATATATGTTTATTTATTTAGTTTTTATTTCCTTCTTCTTCTTCCGCTTCGTCGTCAGTATGGGCGCTACTTGCCGTTGGTACTCGACTAATGATGGCTCTGGGACGAAAACGTCTATCAATAATGGCGATAATTTGATCAATTTGATAGTAGAGATCACGATAATTTTGCCTCATTGGATCCGATAAAATAAGTTCATAGCATAGTTTTCTTGCTCGTACCCATGCTCGACGTTGAATAGCACTGAATAATGGGTACATAAGTGCATCAGGTGGTATATATGGTAGTAGTTTCGGCAAAACTGGTGGAGTGTTTCGTGCTTTTACTGCTGATTTTTCTGCTTGACTGTGACTTCGGCTGGAAACTGAACTGGACTGAAATACAAATGAATGACAAAGAGTAAGAAACATCGCAGTACACACATTCTACCTCTTTGCTGACTGTTATAACAGGAGAATTGATGTTAAAACGAGTTTTCTGTTTCGGCTTTTCAGACATGGTCGAGTTGAAAAATGTATATATGAATAAACAATTTATTTGCTTATATATCCTTACATGATATAAAAGTACTTTTTAATTTACGGATAGAAAAAATCTTGAAACATTTTTTTTTCTTAAACAAGATCATGAAACATGCAAAGTGAAGATTAGTGGCCCGATTAACAAGATTTCCATATCGCCGACTAAACAGGTCTACTCCTTGACTTTGACAAAAACTAATAAGTAAAATTAATAGATTCGAATACTCTCATTAATATACCAATAAATCATCATATAGTTTTTCCTGCCAATGCTTGTTTGTACGATTTGCAGATACTTCATCGACTGAAAAAGTTGGATAAATATGAATTTGTAATCTACGTTCTAATTTCCATTTGCAGCGCACATCTTTCATTAATGCATAGCTGCGTACATGATTTTGAAGTTTCAATGAAGTTTTATTGATTTTTTACGAGATAAACCTATATATTAGAAAGGAAAATTTTAAGCTTGAAGAGGGAGGATGTGGGTGTCCCATAAAGTTTGCACATTTTTTTAAATTTCATCGTGAATTTCAGTACATGTAGATACTGGAATCTTGATCTCTGCCGAAATATGCATCATTGAATCTCTACAAACTTCTATTTAACTTAACTTAAAACTAAGGAAATGAATGTTTTTATAGGTTTTTACAATGTTCTTTATTTTTTGGTATTTTTTCATGATATTACCCATCAACTAAACGACTCAGTATTTTATATTTCGAATAAATATCAAGCGTTCTTTCAGAATTATTTATCAGCTTTTGATGGAATTCATTTTTGCGATATAGATATAAATTGTCCTAGCTAATAGAATGAATATAAATTCTTTTAGTGCTTCGATTTTAATTCAAACTGAATAAGTTATTAGCACACTTTACTTAAGCTCAAAGTTGAAATATAAATCTAATGTATGCAAATTCTGTGAAAATGAATTCCTGTCGATCATAACTGTAATATCTAGGAGGAATTTTTCAAAAACAAAACTCAGACAGCAGACTGAAAGTTTCTTGATTATAAAAAATTGACTGCACGAAAAATGCTTTCGAACGTCAAAAATAAGCATTAGAAAACTTCGAATCTATGCACAGTTAGTAGAGACTTTCAAAAGTTGCCTAGCCCTAAGTTATGTTTTCAAAAAGTAAATCACAGCTTATAGGGGGAAAATTAATTTGAAAAGATAAAATAAGTAGAAGTTAGATACAATTCATACAGTCACAATATAAAACCTTTCAAAACATGCAGTTCCTTTCGTTTAGATTAAGATAAATAGAAATTCGTAACGAGCTCGATAGTGCATCTAGTGAAAAAGAGATTCAGATTGTTTCATTTACTTGTACTGAAATATGAAGGGCAAAATCAAAAGTGTGCAAAAATTATTGAACTCTCGATATTATATCATTGTACCATTTCGAGTTCAATAGTTATTTTACAAGCTTAGAATTTGATTCTCGCTGCTGAAATAGTGTTTTGACGAAGCACAGGAATCTATTTCGACAAAATAATAATTCATAAAAATATTAGAAACTCGTATAGACCTATTTATGTTTTTCTGGTAATACAGAATATCTTACTTTTTCTGGTTGCACTCTACGAAATGCAAGTAAAGGAAAAGGACAAAAGCATGATCCATAGACTAGTCTTCTTCAAATTGTTCCTAGACACCAATAATGGTTTTCTCAATATTTTCATACGATTTTCTAGCACTTTAAAAGTGCTATCGAACTATGTTAAAACTTGACTAATGGGTGATACAAATAATCGAGCTTTGATAGTCGATTTCAGTCGACAATGCACACAATTATTCATAGTTTATAAATAACATGATCAAATGTTTTGTATGAAGTTATGGGAATTAGTATTTTTCCTAGATAGTTTTGTAACACTTGAAAAAGTCGATCGAGCTTTAAGAAAACGAACCTGACCAGTTCATAAGACGCATACATAAAAAAGCTGACTTTCGTTAGCAGTCAAATTTAATTTACATGTGCACGTGGGATTCGTTGACTATGTCAAGCACACTCAAATGCTATAACACTAATTTCATCGCAGGAATCACTTTCACACACTTTATGGAAGAGTTTGACATACGAGAAATGAAATTTCTCGTGAGAGCTGATTGCATCAATTATCGATCACCCTGCTTTCTTTCTGTTTAGTAAAATATCAAATAATTCGTGACAACATTCGTACTATAATTCATAGGAAAAGTACTTCAATCGATTTACGTCAATCAAAAGATTTAATACAATGCGTTTACCTCTCACGACTTTTCTATGTGAATAAGCGATCAACTAGAAGATAAAAATGCATCAACAATTCTACTCGTCAACATTTAGAATATCATTCAGTTATCGTAATTGAAAAGAATAACTATTAAATTTAGTTACACGGTTATATTAGACTCAATATCAGATTACATAGAGTTGAGTAAAGGAGAAGTTATTGTATTTCAAGAGAGTATAAGATATTTTTAAATTGAATTCTAAAGAATCACGATTCGGATTCGCATATTTCAATATGAGCATGAAAATTTGACAGCTATTTTACTTCATTTAATGCCAGGATAGACTTATTTTAATAGAGCAGCATCTTTATTTAATTACTAATTTGTATAATTATTTCAATTTCCAAACTGGAAATACATATTATTTCCACAGTTCAGTTAAAACACCGAACATGCAACTACTTTATTACCATATTATAGTGTTGATCAAGAATAATGGCAATAAACATTTGAATGAATCAATGAAAACAACTATTCATCTACTCTAATAAAACGACAATTATTACATCGAATGTTTCACCATAGAATATAATCCATTAAAGACAACAACATTGTTTTATTTTCTATTGGCATTTGTTCAACCACCGCGTAAAGTTTTCATAACTCTTTTTTTGTTTATCTTCATACAATTTAATACATAAACTACAAAATAGATCATCAATGAAGTAATTCGATGGCCATGCTATTAGTCGATAATGAATTCGCCATTCATGATAATATGTAAATCGATGTAAGTTTTTACTTATATTCATTAGTTCATTAGCAAGATCTTTTAAATTTCTGAAATGTTCAATATGAATAAATGAATTCGGAGGTAAAATATTTCTGTAATTTTCTTCGCTTGTTCCGAGTACGATTGGAATACTTCCATGTGCCAATGCATTATAGAATGCCTTTTCAGTTATGTAATCTTGGCATTGAGTATTTTCAAATGCTAGATAAAATTTATATTTGAACAATGTTAGTTCGAAATCTTTGGAAGATATTGATTTTTTTGTGTTATTTAATAAGGAACATTTACCATATTGATCAATTGGAAAGTATTCACTCAATTGGGCAGCTATTTGTTGTCTTTTTGATCGAGCTTTACAGTTTGATACTATCCATAAAATTTTATTCTCACGAGTTTTATATTCGTTTTTGATATCGTATGTCGACTGATAATTTTCTTTTGATAAATAAAAATCAACTGTTTGATAATCGCGAATCGTATGCGATAAATTACGTGAAATATATCGGCCATAAGCATGTACAATATCTGAATCTTGTCTATATGTCATTGTCCTTAATTGAAAATATGAAGAAGAA
This sequence comes from Rotaria macrura, assembly GCA_900239685.1. NCBI lineage: Eukaryota > Metazoa > Rotifera > Eurotatoria > Philodinida > Philodinidae > Rotaria > Rotaria macrura. The sequence continues at coordinate 5,165 of OENT01000413.1, read as the reverse complement.
ACGATCAAACGTAACAATATTAACTAACCAATTGAATGTTAAACGAGATCGAGTATATTCAGGATGATTGACAGGTGCTTCCCATGACCAAAATATCCATCGTTGTTTGAATGATGATCGATTTCTATCTGTTATTTTGAAAGACCAATAAAAATCTTCACCAAAAAAAAGTACTGCACTTGGTGAACGTTGTTGAAAGTGTTGTATTTGACATGAAAACTCACATTTTTTTGGACAGTGTTCAAAACTAACGACATGCCCACCATTCCGAGTACCTTGACAGATGTTACTCCGTGTCTTATGTGAATAATTATGCGTATAAAGTAAGATAAGTGGTATAGATTGATTGAAACCTTTGTAATAAGATATAAGAGTGTGATGAAAATAAAAATATAATAAAAAACCAAAAATGATCAGAATTATTAGAACTTTGTTCCTCAAAAAGTCTAAGAGACATGACAATCTTTTTAGAGATATCATATAATTATCTAAAAGATGACATCTATGAAATCAATAGAAAGACTCGTTTATAAAGAGAGACAACTCATCTTCTGGTTGTGTTTTTTTTATCCAAAAGGAAAATAATAGGGACTACAGCACTCTGCTGCACAACGTCACATTTTACAAGAATGTTTTGTTCTAATAAGAAAAAGAAAGATAGAAAAGAATGGAAAAAGAAGAATTCCCAACTTTCTTTTTCTTTTTCTTTTTTGAAGATTCAAGCGCCCACAGTTAGCGATAAAAAGTTTTCCTATTCTGTCATTCTTTTTCTTTTAACAGCGCTCACTCTTAACAGGCGTGTATTTTATTTTATTCATGTCTTTCAATTTATTCAAGCAGCAATAATATATAACTAAAATAATGAGGTACATTCCGCCGACGGGAGACCAGATTTGTGTCTACGGAATTTCTGGCTCGATTCGAAAGTGACCTCATGGTCCCAGAATGAATTCAATTTTATAACTTACTTAATTAATATCGTAGTGCTCAGCAGAAAGACGTTATGTCGAGCCGGACGGCGTAGTACTGAGCACTACGATATTTAGCAAGTAATTAAAAAAATTAAATTTTTTTTCGAACCATGTTGTCACTTTTGGATCGGGTCAAAAATTTCATGGACCAAAATTCATGTAACACTCATCAGCCACTCATCAAATAGAAGCATTCTACGAGTAAGCATACTAAATAAGCTTATAATACATATCAAACGTAACATTTCACGTTTGCATATAACGGGAGGGACTATGTTTTTCATGTGGATAGACTCATATGATACTAATTTTTTAAAAGAAAGCCGTCGATTATTATTAGCACACGTTTAGATTCTTTTTAAGACAGCCACACGTATGAAGACTATTGGAACAGTCATGAACGATCGTAGATATGGTGTTAATTATACGAACAGAAAAACCAGCGCATGTTATCTTATGAATTACCGCTGAATTGTTGGTCAATCCTCTTCGTTTTTTAAATAATAAATACATTGTATTGTATGATGTTGTTCACGAATATTTTTCTCGTTCAACTCTGGATGGTGGAATTCTGTATCTTACCTATATTTTTATTCACTTCCAATTGACCTTATCGGATTACGAACTTTGCTCACAACTATCGAATAAGTGTCAGCCTTATCGTCATCCAACAGATTTTTTTTTCAACTTATCATTTTCAATGTACACATATCCTTCTAGATAAATCGAAATTCTCCTTAGACTAGATGGTACGCGAATCTCATTTGACTATGAAATGCGGTGCGAATCACTCACTTCAGTCATATGAAAAACGAATATCGTATAAAAAATGAGAAGTTGATCTACAGCCTAATTATCTCTGAATTCTTCGGAGGAATCCGAAACATCTACCTATGGATTGCCAATCAAAGACGTAGTAAATTCTTGAAATAGTAGATCAAACATAGGTACAGTATGAAAAATAGTCGTTCTCGAATTCATTAGTCTGTACACTCTATCAAAACTTATTAACCGATTTCTAGAAAGATATATTAATTTATCGGTTAATTATTTCAACGATTCAGAGTTCAAGATCATCTGTACTCACAACAGTGTGACATACGCGCAGATGGTTTACACAAGTTACTGACCACGGATTTACTGTCGATTGATTAATTCGAAGAAGAGAAATGAAGAGTTGACTAATCATTGTAACAATCAATATGTTTCAGGAAAACAATTCTAATAAATACAAGAACAAATAAAAAAATGTAAAGAATTCCAAGAAATATAACAAGAAATAACAAATAAAAAAATGTAAAGAATTCCAAGAAATATAACAAGAAATAACAAATTCCAAAAATGGATGTATGCTTAATTAAATTCTAGTAAAATTATGATGAACGTCATATTGATATTCTATCATTCTTGAAATCTGCTAGATTGAGATATAAAGCCGATCGAAAACTTAATCATCCATTTCTATTTTCTGTTATTTCTTGGAATTCTTTATTTGTTTTCCTGATATACAATGATTACCAAAATAAGTACGCATTTTTTCATTTCTCTTCTTCGAGTTAATCAATGGACAATAAATCCACAGACAATGAATCATACACTCAGAGCTGATAGAGTGATGTGGTGTCTATATTCTGTTTTCGTTTTCATGTCAATTATTTCAAAATGAAGAGAAGGCAAACGTCTATCGAAATCATCATTCTCTGACACTACCTACTGACGAACAGAGGAAGGTAGAAGAAATGATGAAAAAAAAACAGGTATTAGTTGAATCTCACGTTTGAATGACTATTTTTGAGCTTTCGATTAGAGAGCTCATGGCTGAATAAAAAAAATGACAAATTTTGACGCGTGCATCAATAAAATATAAAAGGAAGAAAAGAACGAAATCTCATGTGGAACTTGATAAATACTGTCCTTCGCACTGTATTTAAACAGAAAAAAATTCGCGTCCGACTACGTGAATGCTGTGCTTTATAACTCATTAAATATTGTCTCATGTTACGTTCTTTATTGACACATATCCTTTTACAGAAATCGAAATTCTACTTAGCATATCGCTTTATCTTACGTTCTTTATTGACACATATCGTTTTACAGAAAGAAAAATTCTACTTACAATTTTGAAAACTATTGTGATATTCAAGCTTCAATGTAGTTCTAGCTGAATTTAGCGATCAATATGATATTTGAAAGAGATTCGAGTAACGAATCGACATTTGCTTAAGAGGATATCAATAAAATACTGGCCTCCTCAAAAATTTCTGTTCCGTACATCGGTTGTTAACCTACTTCTAAGAAAATCTATGATATGAATTCGATCAATGGAAACCGAGTCAGTATTCTACAACGAAAATATGAATATTTCCTCTTTATAGTTTCACAGAGACAATTTAAAATAATTAAATTTAAAAAGTTAATGAACTAATTAGTATCATAAGAAAATGGTAAAATCTGAATTAGGATAAAAATTATTTAAGAAAAATTATTCTATCAGACTAGTTGATAACCATATTTATTTCTCAGAGATTTTAAAAATTTTTGTTGACTATATATTTGCAGAATTTGTTCTTTTCAAAAGTTGATATTTCTAATATGAATATTGTTCGCTTTATTACATTTTTATACTAATAAAAGTCATTTGGTTCATGAGAGCGCTATTGGGATTTCCTATATTCATTATTTTATTTTTTTAGAATCTATTCGAAGTAATTCATAATTATGATAATTTCGAATGCGTTAAAAATTCTTGAATAAGTATATTTGTCGTGATAAGTAAAATTAAAGTAATTTAATGTTACAATACTCACTTAGCATAGTTTCGAACTGATGAAAATGTGAGATGAAGATCCCAAGAAATAAGTTATGTTGAAAAGTATTTGAAAAATAACAGAATAATAATAATTCGAATAATATCAATAGTTTTCATACAGAACTACTTCATGTTTCAAATAGTGTTGATATTGTTCACATAAAAGATAATATGAACTCTAAACCTATCAATATATTTCATGGATATCAAAATGATGATTGAATCATAAAAATGATCTGTATTATCGAAATCATTATGATATTCTGCACGAAAAACATTCTCATTGTTCGAATAGATTTCCTCACATGATTTATTGTCAACTGAAGAAAAATTTAGAAATCAATAGTGATTTCAGCCACTTAAGTTGTCTTGTGATATATTTGTACGATACTAAATTTTTACTAATTTTGACTTTCGATGAACGAACCGAAAGTGCTAGATATACTTCAATCAGGATCAAACCCAATGACAGATAACTGATTAGTCGGACTAGTGATCCTACCGTAGACTTATCGAAGCACGATGACGAACAACATAGCTGACTGATCTGTGGCCCGATGAATCTAATAGAGAATGCACTGTGACATACACGCCACTTTGATTGGATAGGTTTTTGACAGAATATTCTCTAGTTTTGTCGAATTATTAATCTGAAGTTCGTTTTTGGTGCATCGCAGTACTTTTTGAGAAAATTCCACGAAACCTTTGTAATAAACAGACGAACCCAGCGGAGATTTTATCAAAATTTCATCTAATCAAAGTGGTGCGTATGTTAAAGGGCATATCTGTTCGTTTCACCAAACCACGGATCAGCCATTTATTTCTAAATGATAAAAGAAAAATGTATTACATTTACTCTTTTTCTGTCCATTACATATCTATTGAATCTTGAAAGAGAAGATAGCTTTATAATCATCTCCACGTGGTTAGAATGAGTGTTACTATATTCAGTTGCATCGTACGCTGATTCATATTGACCGTACAAAATTTCGATACCTAAAAACTATCATTCAGAAATGAACGGTATTCTCATCGTATTTTCATAATTCAATAGTATGAGTGTTGGTCCGAATGACCAGTTATCAATCATTGGGTTTGATTCTCGATTGAAAGATGTGTTTCACTTTCTGTTTGCTCATCGAAAGTTAACGGAATTAAAAATCTAGTAAAGAAAAATTATATTACGTACACTCCTTTGCTGTTCTTTGCATTAGTTTTGATTGCGTCTTTCCTTGAAGTAGTAAATACTTCTAGCGGAATTATTGTAACAAAATAATAATCACTATATAAACGACGAGATACGGTGTTAGCATCCTGGCAAACTTTCCAATGTAAAGAATAGCGAGCATTACAAGATCAAGCAATCATGGCTCATGGCTCAGCAG